>CAEFZP010001883.1:92500-109225 GCA_903064625.1 Mallotus villosus | reverse complement strand
ATCCTAAACCTAATGTACTCACCTTCCACTCCCAAAACTACTGCAATAAATGCCACGCTTTGTCCTTCCGGCCATTGCCCTTATAAAAAGGATGATTTGGTACATAAATGACTTGTGTTTTATTTTGAAAATTGACCGGATGCTTTATGGCTTTACGTATTCACTTCCTGCCCTGCTCGATCTGCTCTGTTGAAATTGACGCGGTTCAGCAACGGCTTGCGCCAAAAATAGAAATGCTACGGAATGATAGCGCTGCGGCACGGCGAGCCGCTCCTGGGACGCTGCTGAGACGTTCCGCAGCCGCGCCCGGTGGAAATGGTCTCATTGATTAGAGTGGAACCTATCTGCTGCGGAGACTGCGGCCAAGATGTGCCGCAGCCGTAACGTTGCCGTAACGCGTCCGGTGGAATCAGGCCTTTATGATTTAAAAAATTACTTCTTGGGGAGCACTATAGGCCTACCACTCAAGGCGAGGTTGGCATCGAAGCCCCTGGATTGTGGAAAGTTGTTCCCCGCCTTGCCAAGTTAGCACGGAGGTTTTGTGCATCACGGCAACGTCGGTTGTTTTTTTGATATTATTATTGTTATTATTTTGGGAAGAAACTTGGGTTGTGTTTATTTTTAGTTATGTTTATGAGCACCGGCTTCGAGCTGCATGCTCCTTGCTTAGAGCGGAGTAGCGCATAACTATTGAACGGATCCTGTTTAACTGAGTTGTTCATCTAATAATAATGATCCCAATGAGGAAAACACGCTCCATTGTATTTTCATTTCATTTGAATATATATATATTTCTAATTTTAATGTAAAATATTAACGATTAATCGACTAATTTATCGTTAATTCTCCCGACGATCGCCTTATAAAACTTAATCGAATGCCCATCCCTAGTCCTAACACAGAAAATGTACTATATTAGCCCCAAAATGTCAAGTTACAAAAAAACTAATGGGAGGCAGGCGGTTAACGCCACTTAGGTTTTTTAAGCATACGTCCTGTCTTCTTATTGCAAATTGCAATAAGTGTTGGGTCAGGTTCTGCAAACTTAACTATATTAACTTTAAATGTGACACAAAGCATGGTAGGTTATTATCCAATGTCAAGAACAAATTAAATAAATCAATAATTACTTAAACATTCAGTGATACTGAGATCAGCAATCGGTGAGCAGTAATTGGCCCAGAAAACCCTAATTGAATCACAGCTAATTTTGCTGCTTTATTTAACAACTTTCCAAAAAATCTACAAATTGCACATTTCCGGAATGCTCACCAATAGCGATGTTTCCGCCATTCAAACTCAAAAATAATGTACTCTCCGTCTCAGAGTATTGTCTTGACTGGCATTCCTCCACCGATATAAGGTCTCCTTTATACTCCACGACAAAGGCACCTGGTTCGATGGGCTGGGTAGCAAAAACTCCTCTTCCTATAAGTACATAAATTAATAGATTGCTTTCTTACTTAATTGCAAAAATATTTTGTCGTCTCATTCTTTGACATAGAGATTCATCCACATCTCTGATAAATGAATAACCATAAAAATAAAAAATAAATATATATTGTAACCATTTACAATAAAATCGTATACAAATTATAACCATAGCTGGTTATATTGGATTCAACAAAAACAGCAGCTAAATAACAGCTTTTAACCACAAATATTAAACAAGTTATTTTTTGTGTGTGTATGTGAAAGAAAGTAGAGAGAAATTAACTGGTGTGATATGATCTGCTGCCTTCTACCTTTTTCGCTATCAATGTATTTTCCTTCAATTCCTGGCTTGTCCTTTGAGAGCAGAATGAATGATGTTGCTTCCTCAACAGGCTTTATTCTTTTTTTCCGGGTTGACATGGCTCCCTGAAAGTGATTTGGACATCATAAACCTTACACAGTAACCCAACATGCAAGAACAGCATCCCTATTGACTGTCTCATGATCTGTTTCGAGCAGTTACCAGAACCACAGTAGCTATCCAAAAAGGAAAAAAATAAAATGGTTCATAAACTGACTCTGATCTTCAACATTCCAGGGCTAGATGCTTCCAGTGAAGCCATAAAGATCCATGTGTAACATGTACATGGTTTATCTCTAAACAGCCACAATAAAATAGGAGTTTTAGGAGAAAGTCAAGAAGTTAACAAAGACTTCACTGACTTGTTAATTTATCACTATTTAAATAATTCAAATTCATAAATATACTAGTTATGTGTATATATATATAATATGTGACTATAACCTCAAAGTCTAGCTAGCCCAATGATTCTGGTAACTTGTAGACAGAAAATTGTAAAAGCAAGGATAAATATTAATTGATCTGTTCAACATAATAAACGAATACAGATAACGTTATCTTGCTCCTTTAACTTATCTGAGTAAATCCTATTACCTTTCTAGCATGTGTGCGTGTCGTTTTTCTTTTTTCTTTCACTGAATTGAGACAACTACTAAAATGGCCGCGACGTCCCACAATGCATTGCGGCGGAACTTCGCTAATGAGTGCTCCAACATGCTAATAGGATAACTTACACAACTAGACACTCTTATAAACAACACGGCTTCAACCGAATGTGAAGTTGTAGATAACGTTATGTTGCTTACCTGCCAGGGGTATAACAGGTGCCTCTGATGAATTAGATTTGTCTCTTCAAATGCCACTGCACGCAATTTGATAGCACTACAACCAATGAACAATGTGCCGTATTAAGCCCTGTTCATTTAGCGAACAGCGGGATTAACTGTTAATGTAACTTTTGCCGTGGTCGTCTGCAAAACAGAATATTCCTTTTATTTGCTAATGAAAGATTGAGTGCCGTCTTCCAAATTGTAAAGGGTCGAGGCCAAAGCCGTCTCAAACGCAAACAACATATCCGCAGCCATCTTTGATGTTTACCATCACGGCTTCGACGGCGCACTGTCGTCATCCGTTTACGTCCGCCCCAGACCACCATACATAGGGCTCTGGCCCGCCCATATCAGATAGAACCAATTGAAACGTAGCTCAGGATCCCTCCTTCCGGTGTGTGTGTGTGTGGAGTGTGTAAGTGTGTATCGGGTGCAGTACTGGGGTCCGGTAAATGGGGGCGATAGTGAGCACACACACTTTTACACACGTTTCTAGTTATTGTCACTTTGCTGGCCAAATTTCAAAAAACGAAAAAAAAGCAAGAGCCACATCAGGGGAGGCTCCTGAGCACAGAGGGATGAAGATCGGTGTGGGGCCCACCATTTTGGGCCCCACAAGGTTTCAGGGCCCCACACCGTTGGTGTGCTCCAATAGCCTGGGCCCCACGTAGTGATAAAGACACACACACACACACACACACACACACACACACACACACACACACACACACACACACACACACACACACACACACATACACACACACACACACACACACACATACTATAACCACTAGTACACACACACCACTCTGCCTAGTGGATGAAGATGTGCAGATTACTGTTCCTGATGGGATTAGGGTTGTTGTTTTACCACGGTGGGACAAGGGGCACTCTCCGTGTGTGTAGAAGAGCGGTGCTTGTGTTTGGGTGATGGAACTACTTCCTGCTAGGCTGGCCCATGGATCCCTGGCTCCTGGTCAGAGCGAGATCACATGCAGCAGTGGGTGGAGAAAACACACAGGCTGTGTCAGAGTGTCAGACAGAGTGTCTATCTGTTCAAATAATGTATTTATCAAGTAATGCAGAGTCGTTGGATTCAAAGAAAGTACAATAGTTTTAATGCTTGCCAGCAAGGAGACAAAGTCTGATCGCAATACAAAGTTTGTCTGGTTCACAAGTCTTCATGTAAGACCATTTAAACATATTGATAAGAAGTCCCCTCGCCTGAATATCAGCTGTCAATGTGATCGATCCCAGAGGTAGAGTGCGCGTGCACGTGGAAGCAGAGTTCTCTGACCCTAGGCTTGACCACATGATTTACTCAACACAGATAAGGTTAACACATTTATTGCACCTCAAGTATGCTAATGGTCAACCTTAACGTAAGCCTAGTGTCATCTATAGAGTGAGTGGGAAGAGGATTCTCTGCTGGCAAGGGATGCTAGCACCACTATGTTCAGAATATCATGTTACATTCTAAATTTCTCCGACACTATCACCAGCTGGTACACCAGCCAACTCTAGAGAGGGGTGTGTGTGTCTGGAGAGGGGTGAGTGTGGGTGTGGAGAGGGATGTTTATTTGTGTGGAAAAGGGTGTGTGTGTGGAGAGAAGGGTGTGTGTAGAGAGAGGGGTGTGTGTGTGTAGAGGGAGAGGGTGTGTGTGTGTGTGTGTGTGTGTAGAGAGAGAGGTGTGTGTGTGTGTGTAGAGAGAGAGGGGTGTGTGTGTGTGTGTAGAGAGAGAGGTGTGTGTGTGTGTGTGTAGAGGGAGAGGTGTGTGTGTGTGTGTGTGTGTGTGTAGAGAGAGAGGTGTGTGTGTGTGTGTAGAGAGAGAGGTGTGTGTGTGTAGAGAGAGAGGTGTGTGTGTGTGTGTGTGTAGAGGGAGAGGTGTGTGTGTGTGTGTGTAGAGGGAGAGGTGTGTGTGTGTGTGCGTGTGTGTGTAGAGAGAGAGGTGTGTGGCTCCCTCTGCAGCATGTTTGGCTATGTGGTGCCTATAGGAGGGAACAGATCCTGGGTTAATCCAAGTGCTCTGAGGGAGAACTGCATTCCTTCCTCATGTCACATCTAACATGACTGGATAGGTGCTCCCCTACACACCAGTCTCCAAGTCCACACAGGAGACATTTGTCAGAGGAAGGGAAGATGGAGGGATGCATCTTGTAATCAACCACGGTCAGTCCTGTGAGTGATCATCATTTGGGAGAAATTACAATATTTACCACGTTGATAATCCTAATCAGTATATCAAATCATACTATATTCCTATATTTCTATATTGCCTTATTAATTTATATAACTATACTGTCATCTTAGTATTATTGTATTGCTTTCTTTGCATTACTACATTCGTTCGGATAGATTATGATATTGCTCACCGTGTCAGTTCCCCATGCCCTGTTCTCAGATCAGACAGGAAGCTGTCAGGACCATATGACTCCATGACTGCCTTTTTAGATGAATCAGTCAATTTATATATTCCACCTGTTATGTCTTATCTATGGGCTACTCTGTGTTCATAATACAAATGAGCTCTCACGATTTTTAATGCCTTTTCAATGGACCATATTCAGTATGTGCCTTGAATATTAGTCATCATATTTCTGTCTGGTGTCACTCCATCTCCTCCCAGCTGAATAAATGAAATTAATCTACAGAATCCCAGAACCTCAGTCGGTGCCACAGGTTGGTACAGAGGCACAACTTTCGTTACCAGAGTAGGGAGAAGTCATCCGTACACGCAGCGTGGGGGCGGCCCTAATCAATCCTATTAACCACAATGTAATTAAATCCTGAGCAAATCCACAACCTCTATCTTTACCCTTCTAAATCGCGCCGCTCTCCTTTTGTCCGCGTCTCCCTCTCTTTTCCTCCTCCTCTCGCCGTTCTTTCCCTCTGACGCATTGTCCTTGTCCACCTCAGCGTAGCGGCCGCGCTGATTGGTTGGAGGCGAAGGACAGTAGGTGTTAGTGGATTAATCTACTGCTGACAACAAAGGCCTTCTCGTCAAGTAATGCTTAGTCTGTCCTGGGAGTATGGCTCCGGCCAGGGCCGCTGGGGCGTGTGTGTGCGAGTACGCATCCAACGTTTCCATCCAGTCTGCCGCTCCAACTGTAACTAGATTGTTCGGGGTCCTGCTTGTGTCTCCAGGGCTATGATTGGCTGAGCTCGCGTGACAACACAGAGGCGTCTCCATGGCGTGGACAGAACCGGGACTGGGACGGGACCCCCTCCTGTTGGGTCTCCTGGTTCTCCTCTACATCCCCCGGCCCAGCCTGGCCGGCCCCTCCCAGCCCGCTCTCGCCCCTCTCTTCCCCGGCAAGCCCTTCATGGTGTTCTGGGGGTTTCCAGACGCGGCCTGCTCCGTTTCCGGCCGGCCTGACCCAGGGGCCTACGGCATGGAGCGCGAGGGCCGGGTGACGGTGTTCTACGAGGATTCTCTGGGCCACTACCCCTACTACACGGACCAGGGCCAGCCTGTCAACGGGGGATTGCCTCAGCACACCCGGCTGGACAACCACCTCCAGAAGACGGGGGAGGACATGGCGGTGTTGCTGCCCCAGGCGGGGTACCAGGGGCTGGGGGTGCTGCGCTGGGAGGAGTGGGCCCCCCAGTGGAGCAGGAACCAGGAGAAGCAGGGCCTGTACCTGGAGGAGTCCAGAGCTCTTCTCAGGGCCTTCTTCCCCGACTGGAGTCCCGAGGAGGTGGAGAAGTGGTCCCAGGTAGGAGGGCTTCCCAAACGGCACCATTTCTTGACCTGTCCATGAAATACGCATCTAAACAAACTGTTTCATATTGATGATGTCATGTGCCAGGTGGACTTCGAGGCGGCTGCTCAGTCCATTCTGACTGAGACGCTGTGGGAGGTCCGCAGGCTCCGCCCCAAGGCCCTGTGGGGCGTGTCCCCGTACCCCGACTGTTACAACTCCGGCCCCAGCCAGTCTCTCTCCAACTACACCGGACGCTGCCCGGCAGCGGAGATGGCCCTTAACGACGAAATGCTGTGGCTATGGAAACGCTGCTCTGCCCTCTACCCCTCCCTCACCCTGGAGAAGCTGACCCCTAACCCCCAGGCCAGGCTGTACGTGTCCAATCAGATCCGAGAGGCGATGAGAGTGGCGTCTTTGGCCGGGACCGCCTACGACATCCCTGTGTTCCCATTGGTCCAAGGTGTCTACTCCTCGACCAATACTTACCTATCTGAGGTAAGTGTCCATCCTGGTTGAAAGCCAAGGTTAGAAGGTGTGTGGTTCTGAGGCAGGTGTGTGGATTTGAGGCAGGTGTGTGGATCTGAGACAGATGTGTGGCTCTGAGGCAGGTGTGTGGCTCTGAGGCAGATGTGTGGATCTGAGGCAGGTGTGTGGATCTGAGGCAGATGTGTGGATCTGAGGCAGATGTGTGGATCTGAGGCAGGTGTGTGGATCTGAGGCAGATATGTGGCTCTGAGGCAGGTGTGTGGCTCTGAGGCAAGTGTGTGGTTCTGAGGCAGATGTGTGGATCTGAGGCAGGTGTGTGGTTCTGAGGCAGATGTGTGGCTCTGAGGCAGGTGTGTGGCTCTGAGGCAGGTGTGTGGTTCTGAGGCAGATGTGTGGATCTGAGGCAGGTGTGTGGCTCTGAGGCAGGTGTGTGGATCTGAGGCAGGTGTGTGGATCTGAGGCAGGTGTGTGGCTCTGAGGCAGGTGTGTGGCTCTGAGGCAGGTGTGTGGATCTGAGGCAGGTGTGTGGCTCTGAGGCAGGTGTGTGGTTCTGAGGCAGGTGTGTGGCTCTGAGGCAGGTGTGTGGCTCTGAGGCAGGTGTGTGGATCTGAGGCAGGTGTGTGGCTCTGAGGCAGGTGTGTGGATCTAAGGCAGGTGTGTGGCTCTGAGGCAGGTGTGTGGTTCTGTAGACTGACGATCACTGTGCTCTCCCTGCAGGCTGACTTGGTCAACACCATCGGAGAGAGTGTTGCTATGGGGACAGCCGGGGCCATCATGTGGGACAAAACCCCCATCAAGACCCAGGTATCTATCTACACTATCTTTCTAGTATAGTAGCTATTGGTACAATATCTATCCATCTAACATTTAACTATTGAAATACACTAAGTTAGCATTGTTAAATCCAGGTGGCATACTGCATATAGGACAGTACAAGTAGTACCAGAAGTGCACGTTCTAACAGTACCTATGTTACATCCGCCGTTGTATCCATGTCCTCCTGTCTGTGTCCCCTGTGCTCCCCTGCCCCCGCCCCCCCCCGCCTGTGCTCCCCTGCCCCCCAGAGAGCATGCTCGGAGCTGGCGGCGTACGTGCGTGACGTCCTGGGGCCGTACTCTGTCAACATCACCACCGCCGCCCGCCTCTGCTCCGTGTCGCTGTGCCAGGGGCGCGGCCGCTGCGTCCGGAGGAACGCCGAGAGCTCAGCCTACCTCCACCTGCCCCGCTCAGACTTCCTGCTGGGGCCGGAGAAGGCGCAGGGCGTGGCGGCCACGGGCCAGCTCAACCCAGCCAGCCTGGACAGGTGGAGGAGGGACTTCGGGTGCCAGTGGTACGAGGCCCTGGAGGGGGCTGCTGCCGACGAGCAGTCCCCCAAGGACGGGGCAGCGCCGGGGGGGCAGAACCAGGGACAGGGACAGAGAGTCCCAGCGCCCTCCCTAAAGCCTCTGACGGAGCAGAGCGGGGGGGGCTCCCCCGGAGCCTCGGTGCCGACGCCCTCGGACCACGGCGCTCCGCCCCTCTCTGCCGCCATCTTGCCTATGTTGCTCCTTGCCTCAGCTCTCTGCCTCGTCCGACCATGAACAACCCTGGAGAGAGGGGGGGGCTTGTTTCGCCTACTGGGGTTGCCTAGGCAGCTTAAGACGTTTAGCACAAACTCCGTGGTTTGTGACAATCGGAGAGGACCCTGCTGAACTCTCAAGACTGGAGTCAAGGGTCAGGCTGCATGATTGTATTCGAACACTGTTGCATCCGGTGTTTAAACATGTGTGTCTGATAGAAACTCTGGAGAGATTAAAGGGGATTTCACAAAAAGAGAAATGTTGACCAAAACTCAGGCGTTGGAAAAAAAAACACACACCAGCTATCCAACCACGTACCCTCCCCACATGACCTCATCAAGAACATATTCATGTAATAGGTGCAGTGCTGTAGAGTCGTGGATCTGTATTCCACCACTAAGACGTGACCAGTATGTGTTTTCTATGTGCATTTTCACCTTTATCCTTATTGTATAGTGACATGCTATATGAGATCCTGTATAACGTGCTACCTGTTATCATCTTCATGTATTAAATACTGGCTGTATGGGACTCATCTCCATCCAGAGTTCAGGCCTCTTTCTCCGGGTCCTTCTGATCTCAGTGTCAGGGTTAACTTGGACCAGGTTTGTTTTTCACTCAGACATGAACAGAAGATATAACCATATAAAACAATAGCAAAGCTGCTGAGATAATAGCGACCATATTGTGACCGTGGGTCTGACCGTGGTGCGACCGTGGTGTGACCGTGGGTCTGATCGTTGTGTGACCGTGGGTCTGACCGTGGTGCGACCGTGGGTGTGACCGTGGGTCTGATCGTGGTGTGACCGTGGTGTGACCGTGGGTCTGATCGTGGGTCTGATCGTGGTGTGACCGTGGGTGTGACCGTGGGTCTGATCGTGGTGTGATTGTGGTGTGATCGTGTCGAGACCTCCTGAGTGGATGACCCAAAGCCATCAGACATCTCATGTAAATTTATTGTGTTATTTTTCTTAAAATATACACTCATGACGAAGGGTAGTATAGCTCAATCCTCTGTTCCAGAAAGAGATGGTATGTACACAGGTGCTTCGGACTGATTCATTCATATTCTCTGTACAAACAGGAGCATGTGGCGAAGATGACGGAAAAAAACATCACTTTGGGCAAAAGTTACAACCCCGTAACAGTAGTACCATCGTACAACTAGTGCTAGTACTACAATAGTACCGGTCCACCAACCAGTGACATGACTAAGGGTACCACAGAGAGAGAAGGGGAGGGGGGGGAGGAGAGATGGATACACAGAGGGGGCCCTCAGCAGGGCAGCAGTGGTTAGTGCAATCTGAGCCAGGCAGGCTGGACGGAGTCGAGCAGGTACTTCATCATCATCATCTTCATCTTCATCATACATCTCAGTGCCCCGCTGAACTGTCAATCACTACGACCATCCCGAGCAGACGTGGAATTCACACAGGGGGAGGGAACAGACTGTCTAATTAGTAGCCGTTATTCCAGAAAGGGGCGGGGTCAAAGTGTCTCCAGTGTTCCAGGGTTCAGAGGGGGGCGGGGGCAAGCTGACGGGGTCTGGGAAGGGGGCGGGGTTACTTGCAGATTGCTTCCAGAGCATCCAGGGTGCGTTTGACATCTCGTATCTGGGCCGCCAGGGTGTGTATGGGCTGCATGGAGCGGTCCAGCTCCTCACAGCGAGCCATCAGTGTGTACATTCCCTTCACACACACACACGCACATACACAAGCATGTTAAAACAGATATTAACACATGGTGTTTAACCACCAAAAAGCCTACAATTTCCTCACACACACAGCAATATCCACAGACCTTCAAATGAATTTGACAATATCCCTGCTCACCCCCCCCCGATGCACATACACTCTGATTGTACAGCACTTTGATCAACGGTTGTTGTTTATAAATGTGCTGTATTAATAAACTTGAATTGACTTAACACACGGCCTCTCACCTTTATACTCATATCCACCGACTCCCCCAAACTGTCCACTGAGTCTCTGTAGGTCTGAATGTAACCCACACTCAGAGCAGTCATCTGGAGATGGAGAGAGGCACTGTTATCAGGGCAAAGACTACATCACACAGAGGGAAGGAAGGAACAAAGGAACAAAGAAAGGAGGATGTGGACATGACTAGGGATGGGTATCGAGAACCGGTTCTTGTTTAGATTCTGCTAACGATGCTCTGTGCCGTTGCGCATGCACGAACGTTTTGCAGCTAACAACTAGGCAGAAGCGCTCTAAAGCCTGGTTGTATTTCACACAACGACAACATGACAACGCCACTTGTAACATGTGTTCAAGGTCTATTTCCTCGACGAGAGGAAATACAACTAATCTGATGAAACATTTGAACAAACAGCATGGAATACATTTACAGAAATGCCATGTGTTCGATGCTGCATGCAGCAGGGCAGCTAACGTTAGCGCTTCATTTAGCCAAGGTATAGTTAAACTCCTCAAAAGTGATCACAACCACTGTGTGAAGCAATTTGCCTTTATTGTGCGTAGTCGATCAAGTTATCTTCTGTCCCGTCGTTTGAAGCATACATTTTTGCTCCGGCATTCGTGTCCCGTTATTGTTCACTTCACGTTTTGATTGAAAGTCCAGTTTTGAGAAATGTTTTATCGTAACGGTGTTGCCTAAGCTCTGCCTCCCCTGACCGCACGTCCCTGCTCCAGACCCTGTCTATTGTTTCAGTTTTATTTTATCCTCTACAGAAGAATGACAGTTATATTTGTAGTTCAAGAGTAATATGTATAAATATTTAAGGTCATTTAAAAAATGTTTATGTATACATAATACTGTATATGGTGTGCACTACAGCATTATAGAAAATTGTATAAAAGAAAATGTATGTAAATAAACCCCGTTTGGGCTCTCCCCCCCCCGCCCAATAAGAATCGATAAGAGAATCAATAAGGAATCGAATCGATAAGCAGAAATTGATAAGGAATCGGAATCGTTAAATCTTATCAATACCCATCCCTAGACATGACTGAAGCGCACTCACGTTCTGGATGGTTCCGTTGAGGCTGCGCATCATCATCTCCACGCTGTGGGCCACTTCCTGGGTGTGTCTCTCCAGGTCCAATAGGACGGCAGGGTCGATGGGTGGGATGTCTGCCGGCCGCCGCGAAGACCCCCGACCTCGATAGATGGGCCCTGAGCAGTCCGCTACACAAACAAACACCCACAAAAAGACACAAACAAACACAAACAAACACACACACACCTTTTAACACCAGCAAAACATTTTTGTATCCTTATGTGGGGAAATGTCCTGCCTATAAGTAGTATTTGATAGTCATCGAATGTTGCAGAAGTCCCCCCACCCTCTCCATCCCATAATAAGCTCTCTGAACACTCACAGTCTCTCTCAGACTCGCAGTCACAGTCCAGACTGGGTTTGGAGCTCATCTTGATCTTGTCCTCCAGGTTGCGTGTGATGAAATGTGTCAGGTCTCCATCGTGGCTGACCGTGCCCTCCAGCTCCAGAGCGCTGGAGATGGTGGCCCTGCGCCCCTCAGGCTGGCCCCCCCGGCCCCCGCCCCGGCCCCCCCCCAGCCGCCCCGCCACACGCCTGGCTGATCTCGTCCAGGCTCTTGCTGTCCTGCATGCCCCTGGCCAGGCGCTCGCGCTCCGGAACGTTCCGCACGCGCACCTGGGCCATGACGTGGGGCGGGCAGGGGCTGCTGTCCGCTGGCTCCGCCGGGGGAGGGGCCAGGGCCAGGGGTGCCGAGGACTCGAGACTCGGGACGGGCTGAAGGGGAGAGAGGGGGAGAGTAGAAAAGACAGGTCACTAACAGGGAGAGGTCACTTGTCCTCTCAGACACATTCACATGCTAAATCTCACACACAAACACAAACACACACACACACACACACACACACACACACACAACACACCTCAGCCTCATCTCCTTCTGCGTCTGGGATCCCTCCTCCATGCTCCTCTTCTCTCTCCTTCTTCTCATCCCCCTCGTCATCCTGCTTCTCCTCCTCTCCCTCCGCTCCCCTGCCGCCCTCCTCTCCCTCCTCTCCAGAACAGCAGCTGTCAGTGTCTCTGTGTGTCGTCTCTGTGTGCCGACTGTGGCAGCCGGCGGGGGATTCGGACGGGGCCTCGTCCAGACTCTCGTCTGATTGGCGAGGGGCCGAACGGGGCGTGGCTGTGGGCGACGCTGATGGTTCTGTGTTTGCCGTGCAGGCGGCAGAGGGCTGTGCATTAGGGCGTGACGAGGTGGGGAGTGTCTGTGTGTCTGCATGCGCGTCGAGGGCTGCTGTGTCTGCGTGTTCGCGTGGCGTCTCTCCTGCCAGACAGATGCCAGGCTCTCCCACTGAGTCCTGCCCAGGACAGGGCACCCTGCCCCCACACTTCAGGGGCTGCCACGAGGGGATGGAACCAGAACCAGGGGCGGGACCAAGCAGGCCATTTGCACTGCATAGATCGGGCGAGTCAGGCGTAGACACCCCATTTGCTGCTTCGGGCACCTCTTGGCCAATCACAGGGGAGAGACTCATCCCTCCACCTGCTACACAAGACAGAAAAAACAATCAAGTATAATTAATAGCTATCTTAAAGTAGATTTCCACTGAAATGTCTTAACTTAATTGGATTGCATTAGCTGCTTGAGGTCTACTGTCGGAACACATTTCCAGGACATAACTGTCTCGAAGCATGAGAATGGTGTCGGAAGTACGCAAGTAAACAATATGGAATCATACATTTTTTTCAGTTTCATAAATGATACACTCAGACACAACAACCCAACTAAATAAACAACGGAACTGGGCCTTATAATACAGATAGATAACTTGCCAAATTATATTATGACTAAAACTAGTTACATCGAGAAAGAATACCAGAATCGGACGGGCAAACTCAATTTGCAAGATAGCACGCTAGGTGCTGCAATTAACGTTACAGTGGTGTAGCTGTCATAATCTGGATGTGCTAGTACCCTGGCTGCTTACTCCCTGTTTTCGACTAAATATAAAACTAAAAAGCAACAATAGAAACTTTGCGCTAGTATGGCGTTAAAACAACGAACGTGTCATACTTAAACAACGTCTACAATCATCAAATACAAACAGCTGCACTAGGTTAGCTGATGCCAGAACCAATAAATTACTTTAGCCCCAGTAGCAAAGCTTGCTAAGCTACATTAGCCAGGCCTCAAATTAATCTTATCTCCTTTGATGTTTCGTGTCAAGAATACAAATCCCACAGGGGTGTGTGGGGGCTTCGTATTCATCACCATATCACAACAGTGTTATAAACATGCAGTTTACTTTGAGATAAATAGTTACTTTACCACTGTAGTTTTATATCCCAAGTGATGCTGTTGAACAAACCAATGTCCGCTCCCTAAATCGTTCCCCGAGAGCTGCTGGAGCGCTGTGATAGTTCCGTACAGCCATATGATGGCGAACGGTAAAATACTAAATGATATTCGAAATCATGTGATACTTTTCTGTGTGTCATAAAAAATGTATTGTGTGTTTATATCATAAACATTTTGTTTAGGGTTATTTTTTTTCATTATTATTTTTTAAATGAAAAAAAGGGAAACAACAGCCATTTGAGGAATTAACTACTGCTTTTTTTTTAGGGGCACTGCTGTCTCTCTCTATTTCCCTGTCTCTCTCTGTCCCACAGAGGGAGACAGAGACCATGGTGCAGTTCCAGTGTGGAGCCTGTGCCACATGGACGTAAGAGTGTGACTGCGTGGTGAGTGCCACACCCATGGCCCATGTCTCTCTCACTCACAGTCTTACCATGCTCTAGAATGGAGGTACAGTCATCTTCAGGAAGCCTTCATATCAACATGTGACTAGGCCTAGTATCTGTCGTGTACTGGGGGATGTTTTTGAGATGATTTACCTTCCTTCCCCTCTCGTATATTACGATCCGGCCATGACTGGATGTTCTATGATCTTCATCTGGGATTTCCCAGAGAAGGAATCAAGAAAGTATGTATTTGGAGAGAATTAGTGAAAGAGAATGTTGTGATACAATCCTTAGCACAATAACTCTTTGTTTACTCATTGTGCCACATCCAATAATACACTCTCGTGGTCACAAACTGAGCCTGCAGTGTTTATTGTTTACTTAATTCGTTTCACTCGGTATCCGTGGAAAAAAAAGGAATTTGAGAGTTTTTAGTGCTGCCACATGATGATATAGACTCCGACTCATCAGAGATTTGAAACTGGCGCCATGATGACTCATCAACTAGGGAGAAACGGTTGAGACTGGGTTGCCATGGTGACACAGAGCCCTGTTACTTTATGTTACCCTGTCCTCTGTCTCTAGCCCCCAGAGGAAATATGTCTAGCAGGCTGCAGATATGATCAGTGTGTGTGTGTGTGTGTGTGTGGCTGTGGTGGGAGGTTCGGCCACAACTGAACTCAGAGAGATCCAGAACCTTCCAGACATGCAGAAGCTCCATCTTGCCTAAGGCCTTGCTGCTACACTGATAATTTTTAATTTGCGGCCGTTTTGTTTCCAGCCCCAGACTCTAAGGGGAAATCCTGCTGCTGTGAATCACATAGATATTGTTTAGTTTCACGTCAGCATTTGTGGTTTTCCTGTAACATCTTCTCAAGCGCAAATTCCTGAGGAGGACACCAAAATGAATGCTGTAACACATAGCACATAAAAAAGCGCCATTGTGTCCATAATCAGCAAAGCGCTTTAATTGCGTATTATTCATATTGAAATTACATAGTTATGTTCACAGTGATTTATTGGGGGGGAACAAATCATATTTTTCCCAGGATGGGGGGGGTCATGTGTCCCCTGTCCCCTCCGGGTAGGAGTCGGGATGGTATCAATGATAATCTTGTGTGTGTGTGTGTGTGTGACTGCTTTACTGTGTGTGAGTATGTACATAGAATGGACACGTTTGATATGATATAGAGGGAGGTGAAGTAACACAGTCATGAAAGCAGTCTGTATTTACACTGCATGTCTCCTGCAATGAGCAGACATCAAGCTATATCTTTATTCTGGAAAGTCACATGACAGAAGGATTGGCAGAGAAACGTTACTGTATAGTACAACATGAAGTCGTTATGTTGTATGCTAGTGCATAATGAAGGAGGCAAGTATCCACAGATGTCTTTGAGTCCAAAAATAAACATGAAATGTCTCATCATAAAAGATCCTTTATGAGTTCCGTCATACATGTGGTGGTGGTTGGGACCTCGCTTACTCTCACACACACACACACACACACACACACACACACACACACACACACACACACACACACCACACCACACACACACACACACAAACACATCTACACACATATAGCGTAAGCACTCACAAACACACATACAAACATACACACCTACACACACACACACACACACATATACACACACATACACGCACATCTACACACATATAGTGTAAGCACTCACAAACACACTTACACTCGCACACACGTATATACGGACACATGCACACATGGACACACACATACATATACACGTACAGATATATATACAAACACACACATACACTCATACACACAGACATACACGGACTCACACACACACATGCATGCCAACACACACACATACACCAGGAACAAGCTCAGTACTGGTTGCCCCTTTCATGTGGCCCAAACGGCTAGATTTTTTATTTTCTCAGGGCATCCTTCCAGACTCCACAGCTGCCTCAGAACTTGAACTCCAAACCAAAGTTTATTTTTCGACAACTTGAAAAAGTGCCCTAGCTCAATCTCTGCTTTGCTGCAGCCCTCTTTGGCAGAAACACAGCCTGGGCCCTCTCATCTGAACGTTCCTCTCCTCCACTTATGTCAAACACACCCAGAATCAAAGGAACCTCTCAGTCGTGAGAAGTTAAGTCTGGGCTCCGAGCTCAAGGGACACCTCAGAGTTCACCTCCACCAAACACACTGACCTCATGCAACCACTGAAACGACACATTGTCCCCCAATTAAGAAATAAATATGACTAACAGCGTTAAATATGGGAAAACGTGTTTTTCTTTTTTTTGTCACCTTTTAAACAAGTCACACACTTGTGCCCCCGAGGACACTGTATGCAGTCTCCTTCTCTTGCATGCCTGAGTCCTTTTCACCCCTCCTCTGTCTCTCCTCCCGCCAGTGTGCTTGAGTTTGCGCTTGGCTCCTACAACTGTACAACTCTATACAAGTCAGTCTGCTCAGTGTCCGTGGGAAAACCCCCAGGCGTTGCCTTTGTCAGCTGCCCTCATCGAACCCTCAGCCCCCCTGTACACGGCAGGCCCGTCCCTCGGCCTCTCCAGCACCCTCCAGCCTCTCCTCAGGCCCGTCCCTCGGCCTCTCCAGCACCCTCCAGC
>CAEFZP010001883.1:87500-90000 GCA_903064625.1 Mallotus villosus | reverse complement strand
CAGCTCACACTGGAACAGAGCAAGCTGGGCCACACCCTCTGCTGAACCCACAAACAGCCACTGCTGCTCACAGACACACACACACACACGTACACAGAGTTAAAGAAATATAAAAACAAAACAACGACAGAAACGTCATTAGACAGAGAAAAGAGCATGTAACCATTTGTGGTATAGAATTGATGTCGGTGCCACCACAGAGCGTGATAATGAGTGTGTGTGGTGTGCGAGCCTGTGTGTGTGGTGTGCGAGCCTGTGTGTGTGGTGTGCGAGCCTGTGTGTGTGGTGTGCGAGCCTGTGTGTGTGGTGTGCGAGCCTGTGTGTGTTTGCATATTCACGCCATGTTTTCACAACCTAGGTGTCAGCACGTCTTTAGCACTCTGTGGTTACCATAGAAACAAGTAATGAAGCTGTCCTTGGAGATATACGGTGAGAAAATGAAAGAGTAATGAATATTACGTGTGTGTGTTTGTGTTTGTGTGTTGTGATCTGTGAAATGATCTTACCTTCTTCTTAGACAGAGTCATAGCAGTCACTGGTGACTTGTGCTGTAGGAAGATGAGAGATGTTAGGATGGAGGACAGCAACCCAACCAGACAACAAGCCAGCCAGTCATTCAACATCAATATTCAACATCCATTCATTGTGCCTCCACCTTTTGAGTCAGCCAGCCAGCCAGCCAGCCAGTCAACCAACAAGCTGACGAGCCAACCAGCCTGCCAGCCAGCCATTCAAGCAGTCAGCCTGCCATTCAGCAGCCAGTACCTGAAAGACCTGCAGCTGCTCCAGAGTGACCTCCTGTGTGGGGCCCTGCTCTACGGGCAGATGGATGGACTTCAGCACCAGGCCACTGTCTGGAACACCAAGCACACACCTGCAGGTTAGCATGGAGCAGGCAGGATACCAACACACACACACACACTCACACATACACACCTGTGCCGATGAACAGGACATCGTACTGTCCATCCACCGCCTCCACTCGGTCCACCAGCAGCCTGCTGAACTTATAGTGCACCCCCACCCTCACCAGCAGGGGGCGCCCCCCCAGGGGCAGCACGGCCTCCTGCAGCAGGGGGTGGGTGCGGCTGAAGAAGATGACATCATCAGGGTACTCCCGAGTGGAGTGGTAGCTACCGTAGGTGCTGCTGGGACACTGAGGTAGGGAGGGTGGGTGGGAGGGAGGGAGGAAGGAAGGAAGGGTGGAGGGAGGGGGATGGATGGACGGGGGAGGGTTATTGGAGAAAAAAGGGAGAGAAGAAAAATTGTCTCCTATGTTACAAGGAGAGAAGTAGGAGGAGGAGGTGTGGGAGGAGAAGGACAAAGAAGAGAAGAAGAGTGGGAAGTGAGGAGGAGAGGAAGGAGAGCAGGTAGAGGAGGAGAGGAGAGAGAGGCGGGGCAGGACTCACAGTGCCAGGTCGTGGGTAGGGCACTTTGCCGGTGAACTCTGCCCACTTGTACTGTGGCCCCTCCTTGTGGTAGAAGCTTCCTTTGAAGGCGCGCACCACATCTTGCATGCGGTACACACACACACCGCAGAGCCGTTCAGAACATCGCTGAGGAGAGAGGTCGAGTTCAGACTGGACGGCTTGGTAGGACAACCACTTCAAGCAACGCATCACGGCAAGGTCTCAGAAAGGAAATCATTTTGTTTCACTCGAGAAATGTCTCTCTGTCTATCTGAAAGTTGTTATTGTTTGGACAGCGCCTGTACTGTAACGCCAGAAGGATGGGCGGTTATATTAAGAGGGGACAGCTTGTCACTGTTTCCACCTTTGTACTGACTTGGTCCAAACCAGATCATTTCTCTCTCTCTCTCTCTCTCTCTCTCTCTCTCCTCTCTCTCTCTCTCTCTCTCTCTCTCTCTCTCTCTCGGTCTCTGTCATCTCTGTGTCTGTCTCTGTCTCTGTCTCTGTCTCTCTCTGTCTCTCTCTCTCCTCTTTCTCTCTCTCTCTCTCTCTCTCTCTCTCTCTGTTTGAACACGGTTATAATGTTTTGATTGATCTGGGTGTCACTGCGTTAGGGAAAATATGAACTCAGCCTCTCCCATTCCACACAAACGCACACACACAAGCATGCACGCACATATGTACACACAAAGACAGTAAAACATGCAACCAGACAGACACAGACACACACACCACACAAACACACCATCACTGCATTCAGCTCTCTCACTCTTCTGCACACAGCATGAATCACTCTAGATGCTGGTGAAAAGCCAGAAAGGAATGTATAAAAGACTGTTGTTAACCATAGAACGTTCTGGAAGACAAAGCCATGTTAGAATTCTGGCCATCTATACCTTACTTAAGGGGCAGACAAACCCATTATCAATACAATGTACAGTATGTATGTTTGTGTGTGTGTGTGGATGGTGTGTGTATGGATGGAGATTTCTACCTGGAGGTGGTGAAGAGGCCATAGATCAGAGGGTTCTTCTGGTCTTTCCCCTGCAAGATGAAGATGTCCTCTGGAGAGAGAGAGAGAGAGAGAGAGA
>CAEFZP010001883.1:42500-80000 GCA_903064625.1 Mallotus villosus | reverse complement strand
TGTCTGCCTTAGGTCTGTGTGTGTGTGTGCTTGTGTCTGTCCGTGGTCCATCAGAAGTGTGTGTTGTCGGTGTACCTTGCGAGGGTTCTGTGTGATGTCATCCAGGCTGGTGGAGAGCAGGTTGTCCTTCATGGCCACATAGAGGCGGCGGCCATCTTCATCCGGCAGCAGGGAGTGCAGGTCTCCAGCCACCAGGGGCAGAGTCAGCAGTCGACCGTTCTGGACCAGCTCTGTAGCACGGGGACGGGGTAGAACAAAATGACTATCATGGCATGTTGCAACTTCATGTTAGATTTAATCACCACCAATGAACTGCAGTGAACTGTAGGGTTAAGAGTTCAGAACATCCAGTCAGAAAGTCAGACAGATGGACAGATAAGCAATCACTTTTTCCCAACGTGCCTGCCACTCACTCAAAAGTATTGATCGTATCTGGTGCTCGCTCATGGGACCATGGTCGTCGGATGAGCTGTGCAACCAGACAGGATGTGATAACAGAGGGAGATCTGGACAGGTAGGGTGACCAGGTGACGGTTAAATGAGGCATGACGAACACAGAGCCAGCTAGGACGGGGTGAGAGACTGACAGCTTGAGGACAGGACGTGTGTCAGCTGAGATGGAGCGATACTGGGACACGGAGAAGGACAGCAAGCTCGTGTTCAGTGACGGTAAGGAAAATGGCGTTCGGTTTTGACGGCTCGGGGAATAAACTGGCTGCTTTGAGTCGTTGGGTTGAGGAAGAGTTGAGGAGGGCTGAGTGAGACTGCTGTCAAACTGGCACAAACACTTAGCTGTTGGCATGCCTGTAACAACACGACACATGTCCTGAATATCGCACACACACACACACACACACAAACACATTCCTGCCACTTTCCACCATACACCAGCTGCACCCACCCTTCCTCTGGGGCAGTTGCCGTGACAACAGTCTGTTCACTACGATGCCGTGGGGAAGACTCCTGGTCTGTCTCTCCCCCAGCCCCCCTGACCACCCCGTCCAGACACACACACACACACACACACTCACACACACACACACACACACACACTCACACACACACACACACAACCACACACCACAACCACACACACACACACACACACACCACACACACACACACACACACACACACACACACACACACACACACACACACACACACACACACACTCACACACACACACACACACACACACACTCACACACACACACACACACACACACAACCGTCTGTGGAATTAACTGCAGTAGTATTTCACCTGTGAGTCTGTTTTACTCCCTTGAACCAGACAATATTGAAAGACACATCTTACAGCAACTGCTTAGCAATTACACACAAACCGTATATATTTGTTGTATGAAATATGAAGAATAATATGTATATTTGTGTGTGCATGTGTGTGTGTTGGAGAGACAGAGTATACTGCAATACAATGATTTCCACATGTCTTTCCATGTTCAGCTGACTTGACGTGTGCTACATATAGCTCTGGTAGCTGTTAGCGGTGCCATCGTCCACAGGACAGAGGTCTGCCTATGAGAGGTGAACCAGCGTGTCAGCTGATGTCAACATACCCTCCAGAACTGCACGCTCACACACAGCACAGGCTGTGTTTCTAGAAGCAGTCTGAAGGACAGACCCATACACATTCCGTGGTTCGTTGGCTCGTCGATTCGCGAGGGCTAGGAAGTCGCTCACGCCTCAGTGCGTCCCCGTCTCTGCGTCGTCTCTTCTGATCTCCGGCGGCGTACAGTCCGGCCCGGGTTCGAGTCTGTCTGAGTCCGTTAGGCTCGCAGAGTGCAACAGCGCCTACACAAGCTCAAGGTGACAGAGAGGTCAATAGGGGGCATGATCCGCGACCCCCTCTCAATTGACCCTCGACCCTGTCGTCCCGAATCAAAGGAGAAGGGGCTTAGCTGCGACTCCCCATGTCGGCTCAGCGCCACGCCTCCCCTCATCAGCGGCTCTCACTAACCCCACTAGCAGGCTGTCCTCTGAGACTGGGTGGGCGAGAGCACATCTACCACAGAGGGGAAAGGAGAACGAGAGTGGCCAGCTAGGGGTGTTTGTGTGCGTGTTCATCCTTGTGGGTTGTGTGTGTGCGCGTGCGTGTGTGTGTCTGTCTGTGTGTATTTTTAGGCCTCAGGGAAGCAGGGCCAGTGGACATTAGATTACCTGAGTCATGGGAGCTGCTGATGTGCTTGATGTGATTACAGCAAATGTGTGGCGTGTGATACAGCTAAGAACATTCCTCTATCGGGACACAGTGTGTGTGTGTGTGTGTGTGTGTGTGTGTGTGTGTGTGTGTGTGTGTGTGTGTGTGTGTGTGTGAAAACCTGGGGGAGGGAGTCCCCTTATCAGAAATTGTTTTAGGCCTTTGATCGTTCTCTTGATCAACAATTTGATAAGAGGGATCGTTCAGGATATTACGCTCAGAATGTTTTCTTTATTGTTTACTCACTACAAGTGCTTATGTGTTACGTGTGTGAGCCACATGTGAGAGTATGCGTGTGGGAGAGCTCATATGATTGTGAATGTGTGTGTGAGGGTGCATGTGTGTGTCTTTGTGTCTGCATCTGCATCTGTGTTTGTCTGGCTGGGCCCAGGAGCTGATCTGTCTGGTGCAATGTTCCCAAGGGGAAGACTTTGGTGGTTGCGCCACCGGAGACACATGGAAACCGGGGCATATTTCCTGTGGAAATGGGGTTATCACTTCACCAATTACTGTTGTAATTACAATGGGAGGCCTGGAGATGCCTGTGAAGTATGTACACACCCAAAAAATACACACACACATACGCACACACACACAATCACATATTTGTATATATACACACTGTCTGGCTTTTATCAGCAATCATTCAGGCACACTTGGACATGTTGACCTTTCACCTCCCAGGGTATGATTATTCATCATAGGTAGACAGGTAGCCTGGGGCAGCCATGAGGCAGGGCCGGCATGAGGCCCCCCATTCCCTCAACCTTCCCAGTCCTCCCTGCAGCCCTCCCCCCGTTCCCTCAACATCCCAGTCCTCCCTGCAGCCCTCCCCCCAGTCTCCACGCAGTCTCCCCCAAGTCTCCACCAGTCCTACACTCAACCTCTCCAGTCTCCCCCAGTCCTCCCCCAACCTCTCCAGTCTCCCCCAGTCCTCCACCAACCTCCCCAGTCTCCCCCAGTCCTACCCAGTCCTCCCCCCACTCTCCCCCAGTCCCCCCCCCAAACTTCTCCAGTCTCCCCCAGTCTCCCCCAGTCCCCCCCCCAACCTCTCCAGTCTCCCCCAGTCTCCCCCAGTCTCCCCCAGTCCTCCCCCAACCTCTCCAGTCTCCCCCAGTCCTCCCCCAACCTCTCCAGTCTCCCCCAGTCTCCCCCAGTCCTCCCCCAACCTCTCCAGTCTCCCCCAGTCTCCCCCAACCTCTCCAGTCTCCCCCAGTCCCCCCCCCAACCTCTCCAGTCTCCCCCAGTCTCCCCCAGTCCTCCCCCAACCTCTCCAGTCTCCCCCAGTCCTCCCCCAACCTCTCCAGTCTCCCCCAGTCCCCCCCCCAACCTCTCCAGTCTCCCCAGTCTCCCCCACTCCCAGTCTCCCCAGTCCTCCCCCAACCTCTCCAGTCTCCCCCAGTCCTCCCCCAACCTCTCCAGTCTCCCCCAGTCCCCCCCCCAACCTCTCCAGTCTCCCCCAGTCCTCCCCCAACCTCTCCAGTCTCCCCCAGTCCCCCCCCAACCTCTCCAGTCTCCCCCAGTCTCCCCCCAGTCCTCCCCCAGTCTCCCCCAGTCCCCCCCACCTCTCCAGTCTCCCCCAGTCTCCCCCAGTCTCCCCCAGTCTCCTCCAGTCTCCCCCAGTCTCCCCCAGTCTCCCCCAGTCTCCCCTCAGTCTCCCCCCAGTCCTCCCCCAACCTCTCCAGTCTCCCCCAGTCCTCCCCCAACCTCTCCAGTCTCCCCCAGTCTCCCCCAGTCTCCCCCCCAACCTCTCCAGTCTCCCCCAGTCTCCCCCACCTCTCCAGTCTCCCCCAGTCCTCCCCCAACCTCTCCAGTCTCCCCCCAGTCCTCCCCCAACCTCTCCAGTCTCCCCCAGTCTCCCCCAGTCTCCCCCAACCTCTCCAGTCTCCCCCAGTCTCCCCCAACCTCTCCAGTCTCCCCCAGTCCCCCCCAACTCTCCAGTCTCCCCCAGTCTCCCCCAGTCCTCCCCCAACCTCTCCAGTCTCCCCCAGTCCTCCCCCAACCTCTCCAGTCTCCCCCAGTCTCCCCCAGTCTCCCCCAACCTCTCCAGTCTCCCCCAGTCTCCCCCAGTCTCCCCCAACCTCTCGAGTCTCCCCCAGTCTCCCCCAGTCTCCCCCAGTCTTCTCCAGTCTCCCCCAGTCTCCCCCAGTCTCCCTCAGTCTCCCCCAGTCCTCCTCCAACCTCTCCAGTCTCCCCCAGTCCTCCCCCAACCTCTCCAGTCTCCCCCAGTCTCCCCCAGTCTCCCCCAACCTCTCCAGTCTCCCCCAGTCTCCCCCAGTCTCCCCCAGTCTCCTCCAGTCTCCCCCAGTCTCCCCCAGTCTCCCCCAGTCTCCCTCAGTCTGCCCCCAGTCCTCCCCCAACCTCTCCAGTCTCCTTCAGTCCTCCCCCAACCTCTCCAGTCTCCCCCAGTCTCCCCCAACCTCTCCAGTCTCCCCCAGTCTCCCCCAACCTCTCCAGTCTCCCCCAGTCTCCCCCAGTCTCCCCCAACCTCTCCAGTCTCCCCCAGTCTCCCCCAGTCTCCCCCAGTCTCCCCCAACCTCTCCAGTCTCCCCCAGTCTCCCCCAGTCTCCCCCAACCTCTCCAGTCTCCCCCAGTCTCCCCCAGTCTCCCTCAGTCTCCCCCAGTCCTCCCCAACCTCTCCAGTCTCCCCCAGTGTCCCCCAACCTCTCCAGTCTCCCCCAGTGTCCCCCAGTCTCCCCCAGTCTCCCTCAGTCTCCCTCAGACTCCCCCAGACCAGGGCCTCTTTCTCTCCGGGTCACAAGACGAACAGGTGGGATTTGGGTCTCAACGTTGTTCAGCTCAGATCCACTCCCCCCACTGAACATGTGTGTGTGCAGGTGTGTGCCAATGCATGTGTGTGTCTATGGATGTGTGTGTGTGCCTTCCTACACTCATTTCACATGGCTTATCGTCCCTGATTGGTTCATTAGCCTTTGGTACATGCCGCTATACATTTCACCTAATCCAGAGGAAAATGTGCCTTTTGTGTGTGGGGGGGGCTCTGGTCCAATCTGCAGCTGTCATTTATCATTTGGGGAAATCAGGGTCCCCATTCTCCAAATGACTGGGATAATGGAGCCATTAGAAATAAGTGTGTGTGTGTGTGTGCTTGTCCGGTGTGTGGTCTTTGCATGTCTATGAATGACATGCAAGCACAAAAGCTGTGTGTGAGTGGACATTTAGGTGAGCTGGGGAGAGAGAGAAGGAGCTGGGTCAAGGGAAAGAGAGATCCCAAAAACTAGAGAGATTTACGACCCACACGTCTTAAAACAAAACAAAGTTCCTCTCAACACAACACACTGAAATGTGATCCTGGATCAGCTCCTAGGGAAAACATCAATGGACCCCCCACCTCTGTGGTTCCCCAGGGTCTGATCTGGGAGAAGGAAAGAGGAGAGGCCGGCCTCCCGTGGAGCTCCCACGAGAGGTGACTAACCAACGCAGCGCCCATCTAACGCCGCTGTTCAAAAGCCAACCCAGATGCGAGACCAGCCTGTGAAACATCTATCGGCCTTCGTCGGAGCTCACACACCTCCAGGCGCAGAGGGAGCGGAGCACCAGAGCTGACTGCATTAGCGGCAGGTAGCCTCCACCCCACGCCCTACACACACGCCCTCCCACCCCCGCCCTCATCTTCACCTTCACACAAAGACGACTCTAAGGAGTGAGAAGTGCCACCTGAGAGTTCCAGCCTGGCGCTGTCGACTTCCCGCCTCTCCAGAATCTGCCTGGGTAATTTCTAGGTCACGTTCCTCGCTCTCCGCTCTCAGCCCGAGCAGCGTTTGTGTTTTCACTGAATCTCATTAAGGGGGAGGCTTGGCTGGCGTGGGTGCAGGCTGCTATTATGATAACACCCATGCAGACTCCATCTGAAAGAGTCTGGTCCGGCAGATAATCCTGGACTCAGACGGAGGATCCCTTTCCACAGACAATCTCCATCAGCATGTTTCCTTGTCTAGGACTGGGACCGCAGTCTTAATCTGGGTCGGTCCTGTAGAGAATGGCTGGGAGGGGAGTACTTAGCAGTAGCCGACGAGTAGTGATGCAGTAGAAAAGTATATTACAGTACAGTCATCAAGCTCAGTAGGAATCCCTTATCTCATGCTGACACTAAATCGCACGTCTTCACAGACGACCGGGAACCATTTTATCATGTGCCTGCATCTCTAACGGAACCTGTCTCTCTCTGTCGTGGAGTTTGGGTTCTGCAGCTTCCTGTCCTCCGTGGAGGCGAACAAGACAGACGAATACAATGAAATGATATCTAGGACACGGAGAGAGACATCAAAACAGAAGCACGCCGCGCAGACAGGAGGAGACACAGAGAGAGACTGAACGGGGTGGGGTGTGTGGGAGAGAGAGACTCGCCGAAAGAGAGAGAGAGAAGGAGAGGGACAAGAAGAGAGAGAGAGAAAGAAAGAAGAGAGAAGTATGGTGACTGGGATGAGGTGGGAGAGACAGAGAGGGAAAGAGGAGAGAGAGGACGAAAGAAGGGGGGAGAGAGAGACAGAGAGAGAGAGGAGAGAGAGAGAGAGAGGAGAGAGAGAGAGAGAGAGAGAGAGAGAGAGAAGAGAGAGAAGAGACAGAGAGAGAAAGGGGAGAGAGACGTGAGGAAAGACAGGGGGGAGAGAGAGAGAGACAGAGAGGGAAAGGGGAGAGAGACGTGAGGAAAGACAGGGGGGGAGAGAGAGAGAGAGAGAGAGACAGAGAGGGAAAGGGGGAGAGAGACGTGAGGAAAGACAGGGGGGGGAGAGAGAGAGAGAGACAGAGAGGGAAAGGGGAGAGAGACGTGCGGAAAGACAGTGGGGGGAGAGAGAGAGAGACAGAGAGAGAAAGAGAGAGAGACACTTGAGGGTGAGACGGTGAGAGAGCGAGACCCAGTTGCCCGGGACCCAGTTGCCCAGAGGACCGGAGCTCTCTTACCTGAGTGTGTGAACTGGAGCCTGGGCTGGTAGGCTTTCCATGCCCCCGTCAGGGTGGCGTCCATGTGAGCCAGCAGCAGCAGTAGCACAGTCCCCAGCCGACTCATGGTCTTCTCTGAACACACGCTCTCCGACACTTCCAGCTCCGGAGGACTGCGCGCACGCACTTCGCAAGGGAGGCAAGTGCGGAGTACACACGCACGCACACTTGCTCTCACCTGTGCTGGAGTAGATCAGTCGGTGGGTTCAGGTGTGTGTGTGTGTGTGTCTGTGGGTTTCTAAAAGAGCCGGGAGAAATGTAGTCCAATAAAGCAGACTGGTCCTGGTGGGCTTCTCTGATCGCGCGTCCTCAACTCTCTCTCTCTCTCTCTTCTGGAACTCCCAAGTCTCACAAGCGTCCCTCTCTTATGTATTATGCTCCCATATGACGTCTCGAAGAGAAGACAACGGGTGCACCAAAAAGCATCAGACGGGAAGTGAGGAGTCATAGAGGGAGAGCGAGAGCGAGAGAGAGCAGAGAGAGAGTAGAGCGAGCAGAGAGATCGAGATAGGGAGCGAGCGCGAGAGAGCGAGAGAGAGAGCGATCACTCTCTCTGCTCGAATCTCTCTCTCTCTAGCTCCCTCTCACTTTCTCTCACTCCCTTTTCTTCCTTTCTCTTTTACTCGCTCTCTCCCTTTCTTTATGTCTCTCTGTCTTTCTCTCTCCAACAGTCTTGTGTAAAAGCAAAGAGGGAGGAGAGATCCTAAATCAAAGCTCTCTCTCTGTCTGTCTGTCTCTCTCTCTCTCTCTCAAACATACACTCACACCATTGTCTCTCTTCCTAAAACGGTTTCAATAATGATTGAAGTGGGACCGAACAGACAGTTTTGCTTTGGCTTTCATCTTCCATCAAAATTCCCTCCTCATCCCAAATGCATCCTCCTCTCTGATATCCCTGTTTTCTCATCCTGCTCCCATTCTCCCAACTCAACCCTCTGCTTTCATTCTCTATTCCTCCGCTCCCGATACACCCACCACACACACTAAATTCTTCCAACTCAACATGATTATTCTCTCCCCATGCACCCAAACACACACACCCTCCCTCACACACACCCCAGCACTCACACACACTCTCCCACCCCACCTCACGCACACACTCTTACACCCCCCCCTCACATACACCCCAGCACACACTACCCCACCCACCCACCCCCCCCCCTCACACACACCCCAGCACACACACCCTCCCACAGCCCTCCTGCTTTCTCTCTCTCCCTCCCTCTCTCAGTCACTCCCAAAAGACGTCCTAGTCTAACTTTCCCCGTGCTGAGGCTGTGCTGCCTCCTAGAGGTTGTTACAGGCATTACAGATGTATTGACAGCATCGACAACATACTCTACTTCCTTCCAACAGAGGCAGGCAAATGGTGTGTGTGTCATTTTAAATAACAGTAATCGTTTGACTTTTGATATGTGTGAGGCATGAGAAAGGTGAAGAATTCGAAAACCATGGAGGCATAGTCCAGAGAAAGTGCTGGACTAACAGCTGTCACAAACAAAGGCAGTTAACAAACATGCTACTCAAAAAAAATAGCATAATTTTCTTTTTGTACGGTGCTCGATGTACTTTATTATTTGTATTTTATTTTACTATACAAGACATGGACACTTCGTTGGACACACATTTTATTTTGTAATTGTGCTCTATACATTAATTTTTTATTGTGACTGTTTGTTTTAAACATGCTTGCACTATTACTAGTACTACAAAACACACACACACAAAGGGCTGGACCAGTGTTCTGACGGTGTAGGCAGAGCCCCTGGGTATAGCTAATATCAACAATGAAGCCGTTCATATTTTCAACCACCAGGTAGCAGTGCAGGTCAGGATTCTGGCATTAGAAGCCAAGACATTTGGTTCAGAAGGAAGGATGGTGAGATCCTTTCATGACTGATATCCCCATACATAACGTTCCTCCACAAAGCATCACCCAAGGCTAAGGTAATATTACTTTTGAGAGAGCTAATAGGTAGGCCTACACCAAAGCTTGTCTCTCCCTAGCTGTTTAGGTCAGTTCGGGTCGGGTATTAGCGGATAGAACAGTATAGTTTATAATGTGTCTGTGCTGTACTCAAGTGCTTTATTATGCGATATTTTAAGGGTTAAGGATTATTGCAACAACAACAAAATCAATGATAGATTGAATGATTACTGTGTGTTGAGTACTTTCATCTCACTTCAGCCTAAAGTTGGGCTCGCTGGAACAGTTTTATAACTGAAGTAGCCTATAAATTAAACTACATAAGCGTAATTAGCGGTAAACACAGTTTGTAATATGATCACAAGAAGTTGGCAATACGAGACCAGATGAATTGTGCCGCTCCCCCCATTACTCATGCTGAATTGAATGTTTGATGTCAGTAACTGGCTGACTCACTCGGCACGCTTATAGCTGTTCTAAAAAAACCTAGGCTACATGTGTGGATCGCATGAAAACGTGTGTAAATCTGACATCACACGCAGACATAGACAAAAATGTCAAAGTAGGCTATTATTGTTCCATTTGTGTATAATATTTCAGGGCCGGGTGCCTGAAGACCGATGAAATCGCGGCAGTCATGCTACTGGCTGCTGTCCCTGTATTATACAACCCGCCCCCTCAACCACTCCCTCTCTCTCATTGGCCAGCGCACAGAGGGATGAGCGCATATTGGTTAAAAATAGTTTCACTCGGCTAGGCTAAAAATAGCCCAGTATATAAAGCCTTCGACTCTCTCAACAGAGCGCCAGTGAGCGCGTCCCGGGGGAAAGCACGCAGGAGGCATGAGCTGGACCGAGAATGAAGTGCTAGTTGTTCCAGGCCAGCCTCTGTCTCACGTCACCCATTCCTCTCCCTTCTAGTATTGCTCAAGAGAGAGCCGGGCTGTGCAATAGACCTTCCTTTCATGAGACCCGTTTTTGAGTGTAGCGGGCGGAGGTGGAGGCAATGACGGGTTTCCTTCCTCTCTAAGTACTTCGTTTCTGCCGTGCTGTGTAGCCCAACTTAACCTTTTGTGTCCAAAATAACAAATTATAAAATGGGTTTGATCTAAAAGTAGCGTATTTCTCTGCTTGTAAAACTGGGTCATCGTTTCGAATTTAAATGATCATTACATTAGCACCAGACAGGATGACCTCAAACCCACTTTCCTCCGTTTGGGAGGATACACCTTAAACCAAGCTTCCTTCCCCCTTATCTAAGTAGCTAAAATAGTTGGAAGGTAACTTAAGTCATTACTTAAAGTGACACATCTGAATGAGAGATCACTGGGCGTTGTTGCTGTAAATCCCAGTTGATTCAAGTTAACCCTACCTGAGCCTATTCTCAGTGATCTCCATCAAACACACTCAGGTCGACACAAACCTACCAAATAAATCCCTCAATGAATCAAATAACTGTTATAGAAAGTCATTTATTACACAATGTAACCAAGGCTAGTTTACAAATACAGTTTCCAGTCCTGTGCGTGTGTATATTAGGAGCATACCCACAGTTCATATATACAGCATGGTCACCATCCGTTTCAGCATGTCACATTCAAAAACTAAGACATTTCAAAGAATACAAAATATTCTTGACATAACAGACCATTTAAAGCATTCTTTTCAGCCCAGTTTGTGTTTAAAAACAAAGAGAGAAGAATTGGTAGATGGGGGTCCTGGTGGAGTTCTAGACAGGCAGCAGGGCAGCCGTATGCGTCACACTGTCCAATAACAGCATTTTGGCAGAGGGTTGGAGATGGTGTTAAACGGATGATCAAATATCAAATTCAGGTAAAGCCTTTATTTTTTGTTTTGTTTTGTTTTCTTTTTCTTTTTTTTACAAAATAAACAACAAAAAAGCAGTCCCAGATCTCCCACATCACAATTTAAATACTGATAAACGTATCCATTACTTTTTCTTTCAAAATAAAAGCAGTATAAAAACGGCAACAAAAAGACTATGTTAGGAGAGCCTCTCCCAAGACCAGGAGAGGAGGCAGTTAGCCAGGGTGGAGGTGAGGGGGCAGGGGGGCGGAGGTGAGGGGGCAGGGGGGCGGAGGTGAGGGGGGCAGGAGGTGAGGGGGCAGGGGGGAGGAGGTGAGGGGGGCAGGGGGGCGGAGGTGAGGGGGCAGGGGGGCGGAGGTGAGGGGGCAGGGGGGGCAGGAGGTGAGGGGGCAGGGGGGCGGAGGTGAGGGGGCAGGGGGGCGGAGGTGAGGGGGCAGGGGGGGCGGAGGTGAGGGGGCAGGGGGGCGGAGGTGAGGGGGCAGGGGGGGAGGTGAGGGGGAGGGGGGTGGAGGTGAGGGGGCAGCGGGGTGGAGGTGAGGGGGCAGGGGGGGAGGTGAGGGGGGCAGGAGGGTGAGGGGGCAGGGGGGTGGAGGTGAGGGGGCAGGGGGGTGGAGGTGAGGGGGCAGAGGTCAGGGGGGCGGAGGTGAGGGGGCAGGGGGGCGGAGGTCAGGGGGGCGGAGGTGAGGGGGCAGGGGGGTGGAGGTGAGGGGGCAGGGGGGGTGGAGGTGAGGGGGGTGGAGGGGGCAGGGGGGTGGAGGTGGCAGGGGGGTGGAGGTGAGGGGGCAGGGGGGGTGGAGGTGAGGGGGGCAGGGAGGCGATGGTGGGATGTAAACGAGTGCGTCTCTCCGACCCCTTCCTTCCTCCGTCTGTCCGCACACTAGCCCCCCAGCGCCAGCCATGATGCCGCGGGGAGGGACCAGAAAGTTCTGTCTAGTGTGTCTTACAGCAGCAGACATTTATTGCTCTTCTTGCCCCGTCGGGCCTGTAGCGCCGCCCGGGTGGCCATTTCAAACACCTCCCGCACGCCGTCCTTGCTCTTGGCGGAACACTCCATGTAGCCGAAGGCTCCGATGCGGTTGGCCATGTCCCGGGCCTCCTCGGGCTTCACCGGCTCCTGGAGAGGACGAGGAGAGAGAGGGGGGGGGTCAGGACAGCAGGACTAAGATGCCCCCATCTGTCATGGTACATGTCACAAACACAAGCCAGATGGAGAGGCTGAGCAGGAGAAGATGAGACAGACGGGAAACTGAGTTTGAAACAAAGTAAGAAGGTGTTAACAGTCACAGAGCTCTCACTCAGGAGTGAAAATGTCTCTGGCTCCCAGGAACTTGGGTGTGAAAAGGATGTGTGTGGGAGTGCGCGTGGGAGTGCGTACCTGTTTCATCTTAGCGAGCTCCCGGCGTGTGTGCTCGTCATTGCGCAGATCCTTCTTGTTGCCCACCAGGATGATCGGAACGTTGGGGCAGAAGTGTTTGACCTCGGGAGTCCACTTCTCCGGAATGTTCTCTGCGCAGGAAGCAAAGGGTCAGACAGACACACACACACACACACACACACACACAAACACCCCCGCACCCTATGACGGGAACGAGGAGGGTAGTCCCGTAAGTGAGAGCGGGGTGCCAAACGCGCAACGCGAGCTGCTGTAAGAGGTCGTGCGCGGTCAGGTGAGTGAGGATGCGTGCGTCCGGTCCGTGACGAACGGGTGCTTGTAAACTACAAGAAAGAAGGTGTGTGTGTGTGTCGCGTGCTCACCCAAGCTGTCGGGGCTGTCGATGGAGAAGCACATGAGGATGACGTCTGTGTCTGGGTAGGAGAGGGGGCGGAGCCTGTCATAGTCCTCCTGTCCGGCTGTGTCCCACAGGGCCAGCTCCACCTGAGAACACACACACACACACACGGGGGCTTAGACACACACACACTCTGACACAGACTGAAACTGACAACCTGGGGAGGGTCTATGCCTTTCGGGGTTTTCATTTAAACTCAAACAGGCCTCTTTGTGTTAATAGTTTAGGAGCAGGAGACTAAAACGCAAAAACGAGAGACGTGGGAAAGAGAGAATGGACAGAAAGAGAGAATGTGATAAACGGGTGGGGTTGGGGCTAAAAAAGGAAAGCAAATCAGAGCACGGGATGTTTTTTTTTGAGAGTGTGACACACAAGGTAAGAATTCTCAGCCAATCAAAACACGTCCTAGATTCTCAGCTCCCCGGTATCCAGGTCATAGCATTCGAGTTTACTTCTTAACCCAGGTGGCTTCTGGGAGACAGAGTGCAGAAGGTTTTTTTAGGCCTTCACCTCATCCTTCAGCACATCTCTCCTCACCCAGTCTCAGATGTAAACCAGCTCTGGGAACAAGTCAGAGCAGCTGACCCAGAACCCATGATGCATCTGACCCATGATGCATCTGAACCAGAACCCATGATGCATCTGTGTGGGCTTCTCTAGGGGACACGGGCGGCATTCACCTGTTTGCTGTCCACCTCGATGTCGGCCACGTAGTTCTCAAACACGGTGGGCACGTAGACCTCGGGGAACTGGTCTTTACTGAAGACGATGAGCAGACAGGTCTTCCCGCACGCTCCGTCCCCCACGATCACCAGCTTCTTACGGATTGCTGCCATGCCTGGACACACAAACACACATCTAATATTACATCCGAAGTAAACGCTTTCAAGTCAACCCCACACACAGAGGTGGGTAGTGATGTTTCCCCATGCTGGCTGGGCTGGACTCCCCATGGGGTGGGGGTGGGGGGGGGTGAGGGCGAATAAGCAACAATGAACTGACTGTTTAGGATGAGGAGAGCACCAACAGATCAGGCCCTTGGTTAAAGGGCCCACCTGCAGCCCAGTGCACCTCCCCGTCTCTGAAGCAGAGACGACCACGACACCGCCTAACCTGACCCACCTGACCCTGCATGACTGCTGGGTGATCACGCACACAACAACAGGGGGATGACATGGTCAAGGAGTGGGATGAAAGACGGAGGGACAAGTGAAGCTGCCGTGGTCTATTGAGTGATTGAGCAGGTTTAAACCAGGTGATAATGGCTGGGAGAGGATAGAACCTGTCGGTGCGTAAGATGTCAACAAAACAAGCCATCGTGTTGAGGGAGGGACAACCGCAGCCCCCAGGCTTCCAACAACCCAATCCTCATTAGGTCTATAGCTGATGTTCAATCCTCATTAGGTCTATAGCTGATGTTCCTTAGCAAGCGCAGCTCCCTGTTATTACTGTTCAAGCTATTCCGCATCACGGAGGCCAGCTTGTTTTCATTTCCCCCAGGGTCTTGTGAATGTGTTTACAATGATTAAAACCCACTCTTCCATACTGACCGGCGGTCAAAGTTATGAGCTACTTGATGTCTTGTACTACACTAATGTTGTTATGACAACATATCTGATATTTAAAATGTCCCAAGTGGATCACATTAGCGCTCAGTTTAACCCTTGTGTTCTCTTCGGGTCATTGTGACCCATCAGTCATTGGACCCCCCCCACGTGTTGTGACAACTGTACCTCATACAAAAATAAAGTGAAGCATTTTCTTTTAACCGTCGGGCTGTCTCACACCCCCCACAGCGCAAATGTTAAAAGAAAATGCTTTTTATTCGTTTTTGTATTGGGTAAAATTGTCGCAGCAGAATGATGGGTCGTTGTGAACCTTCGGGTCATTGTGACCGAAGGCAGCACAAGGGTTAAGAGAACGTTGCACAGGGGCTAGACCTACTGATTATTACTATGGATTGGACCAATTGGTCAGTTAAATGAAAAGGACAGTTTTGCATGAGATGCATTTGAACCATCTATGCTACTGGGTGGGTCCTTCGACTGTTCCGTAAGATGGCGTCATAGCAGCAGCAACAGATGTCGGTTGTCCGCAGTGTGTAGGGCGGCCTCACTGTAAACTGAACTTTGTAAAAGCGAAACACGTCAATTCTTTGTATCCTGCCGTTTGCTCCGAGTTGAAACACAAATCAACTTAGACATGGCATTCGTCAGCTACTCGTGTAAATAGTAATGTAAGTCAAATGTTTATTTCAAATGCGGTGGTCTCAAAAGCAATTTTGACTACTACCTAGCTTGACCATCTTAATCAAAGTTAGTTAACACTATGTTTCTTGACTAACATTAGTTGAGACGAAATATTAATCAATTATGGATAATTTGCAACCATGTGCGATCCTTTTGAAATTAACTAGCTAGTAATACACGAGTAAGCTAAAATGCGGAGTACGACTGATACAACACAGGGCCATTGGATATTCGATTTAAGTTTACAAAATAGCTGGCTGGAAAGTAGACAGTCTAGTAGCAATCTATATGGGCGTTAACTAGACAAACCGGTCAATCTAACGAACTGATAGTCTTCGATGATCGTTTCTGAAACAACCAGAACACGGTTTGTCCAACAGGCGAAAATGCTCGATAACTTGCTACCTCTAAATATGTGGGAGTGCGGAAGCTGTTACCGCTATTGAGGTCATCCTTAGCTCGACTGGGAAAGAAGCTAGCGCAGCTAGCTACCTACCTAGCCCAGACGATGTTAGCTTCATTGTGTATGATAACTTCAAACAATTTGTTCAAACATTCACTTTAACCAATATCCTAATTTTTAGAGAAAATAAATGAATATGGAAAGTAATTTTACCTGCAGTTTCGACGGCAAGCAGTAGTTTACCAGGGCTAAGTAGCTTCGCCGATAACTCCCGTTTCTATCTGATACAATGAATTACTTCGCGTGTGCGCGCAAGTAGTTTGTAGATAGGGGGAGGGGTGACGAGAACGAGCATGAGCCACGCCTGCGCGGGCACGTTGCAGGAGGGCCATCTTCTGGCTGATTGCACATTTTTGCGGGTGCACTTCAGGACTGAATCATGTTATTAAAAGCCAATGTATGATATAGGTTCTTCAATACCATTGATTATATAACACAACAGAAACAAATGAACGCCACACTTATATTCAAAATATCCTGAAAATTAATGACTATCAGCTACTGTCTGGATATGTGAAGCTTGATCGACGCGTGTAGGTATTAGGTAACCTTATTACAACAGTTTTGACTCAATTTAACATTTTTCAGTTGAAACTTATAGGAAACTTCCCTTGGATCATAAATAATCAAACAGGCTGACAGAAACATAGTGATATCCTGACTGTCATAACCTCCAGAGAGCGGGCACAGGTTAAAGGAATGCAGAGATTCAGCCAGCTATATACTCTTTGATGCTGTCAGAGCCTGTTTAAGGAGAGCCTTGCCACTCGCCCCATTGTACCGAATTTTGTTGCAGTTCCACCAGAGTTCCACTGGGAGTGATCGCGGTCGAGTGCAGAATGAATGGGAGTCTATGGAGCTAAACGGCTAAATTTGCCTCTTTCACCTGATTGTCGTTGAGAAATCTCAGATTTTATTGTAGTTTTTGCATGTTTAACATGGATTATAGGTCGAAAATTGGATGAACGAGTATTTATGTCCTTTCGATTTCTTACAGAGTGAGTTCTTCTTACAGTCGTTGCCCGTAACACGCTAGCATTCTGCTAATGATGCTGATTGGTTAATGACGGACGGATTACGACAGGAGATCCCGCTTAATGGCATCCGAAACAGAACCAGAATGTCAGAGCCCTTCTACGTGCATTCTCTGAGAATGTTAAGGTGGACTTTTTCGCCCAAGTTATTTTTTTGTCCGCAGCAACTTTTTGGGGGGGGTTGCTGGCACTTTTATTTGACTTTATTTGACTATAGTTTTGAATGTACTGGACATTTACATGGCAAATACATTTAATTCCAGTCCTTGTTGTGTTATTCTTGTATTCAGTAATACAGGATACATGGTACAGTATTGCCACCTTAAAATAAATAAAAACAGCCAATGTCCTGCTCAAAAGTTATACATATCAATACAAATTAGAAAAATAAGAAAATGCCTCGCAGATGTGCAATGATGAATTGTTCAAATAGTGGGAAAGAGTTATCCTACTTCTCATTTCCCAAGGACGAAAAAAGGTAACGTATGTGTTCCTATGTTAATTGCCAAAGCGTACCTGAAATTACGGGGTTCATATGGGAGGGAAAGTTGGCCAAATGCGAAGTGGGCTAATGTCCAACTCAGCCAATTTGCAAGGGCTACCACCGATAGCAATGATACGTGTTGGGCTCTTCCCTTACTCGATTACTGCATACAAATGATTTTGTTAATATATTTAAATACGGTAAATACTTCACTGAATCACCCTCTACAGACTGAATGGGTTTCTTAAGAGCTACCCAATATGTGGCCTGATGACCTTGCATAGATGGAAGTCTACACCATATCACTTAATCCTAAACAAAATTGATGTATGTCGTGGGGAAAGTTCTATTCGCACTGTGTAGATCTGAATTGTCAAGAGATGCGGTTTCAATAGTTTATTTAGTTTGTACAAATTAAGAATGAACAGAGTACTCTGGACCCGTCATACTGAAAGACATGCAGATGTACCTACACGTCGTTCGAGAGTGGTCCAGAACAAAGGAAACATCTCCCTTTTATGAAAAAATGTCAATAATCAATCAACACAGTGGACAACATTTCTAACACGTGTAATAACAGAGAGAGCGGGACCTGTGTTGACATAGCTCGAAAGAAAAGGAAGAGACCCTAGCCCGTCTACGTATATATTAGACATCTTACCGTAAAGCAGTATCTCTGGTCGTAAAATGTGTATGACGTCACTGACATTTTAAAAAGTCTTTTTAGAACACAAAAACGACTTCAAAAAAATCTAACACCCAGCAGTTAGTACTTTTTTTGCCTCCCCTTTCGAATTCCAAATTCAAATTACTAGAAAAAAAATTATATCCTGAGAAAAGTGGATTTTTAGGGGTATAGCTCCAAAGACCTCCATTCATTCTGCACTCGACCGTTAGCGCCATCATATGGAACTAGTGTGGAACTGCAACCAGTTCAGAACCCGGAAGTATCCCGAGAGTGGGAGTTCTCTTAGATTATACATTCTCTGATGCTGTGCTCGAAATCTCTACCGTGCTCTGCGCGTCTACAGCTGTGGTTTATCTTTGCACATGGCGCCCCCTTCTGGCACATTCGGACCTCGTATGGAGTGCAAAACAGAACAAAATCGTTATTGCTTCTTTATCAATGAAGCTATAAAGAAACGGCACATCACCATAATACAATAGTATTTTATTTTCATATAGAGATAAAGAAATATCTGAAACTAGAGAGATGATCCTGTGCAACAGCCAGAGTATAAAGAGACAGGTTCCTGTCATTAGTTGAACTCCCAAGGAGGTTGTTGCAAAGAGGAAAGCATCTAGAAACCAAGCATCAGTCAAGCAGCTCAGTGTCTCTCCAGAACAATCGCCTCAGCGTCACCCTCGACATTCTCATCCTCATCCACCATCACACTACAGTGTTTTCCAGTTTATCCACACAAACTAGCGTTCTGACTTCATAAATACAGTTAAATACGCTTTTCATCTTACCCAACCCGGAGACAAGAAAGAAAAGGAGCAGAAAAGAGAAACCATTGAAATGAGTCAAAGCTAGATGAGATCAGTTCTTGTATTGTATTCTTGTATCATACTATCATTGTGAGGAACGTAAAGACGTATACAGCGTATACTGTACACATCAGTCCCATCCATTCTGATATTATAGAGTACAGCTTGTGTACAATAATAGCCTCTGTTCCATCTGAATCTGAGCGCACACTGAAAAACAACAAATGAAAAGTTTACAACAGAACTCAACAGAATTAACGGTGGAAGACACGCCCCCTCAACCCTTATATGGCTACGGCTTCCACTCCTCGAACCCAGTACGGACTCAGACGAGGGGCCGGAATAGACCCACCTTAGAGGCCATGGGACACAGGTTTCAGCACAAAAATGCCAAACCAATTCCACACAGTCTTTATATCTCAGCCCTCTGATCCAGTCTCTTAGATGTGCTCTATTCCCTAGCACCAATAAAAGTACTGGACTAGTTTCAGTATGGCCTAGATTAAGCTGACCGCTACCATACCGGGATAGGGTGTCATTTAAGAGAGAGGGCTACTGAACCCAGGACCCTGAAGTCAGGATAGTCAGAAAATAGAACTTCAAGAATACAGAGCAAATTCTGCTAAATCACTCATAACAAGAACAGGAAACACATCATCAATATAACCATGTGTAAGATGATCAGGACACATCAGCAAACGCAGGATCACATGGTTCCCAGGTAACCATAGATGACTGTAAGTAAGGAGATGACCAAGAAAAAAAGACAGGTTTCCTGCGAGCTGGTTTCAGAACAATATACAGATAGCAACAGGTGGGAGTCATCCCGGAGTCTCTGCCAGAAGGCTTGCATCTCAGTCCCCAGAGCACGACCAGGAGCAGCTGGCACTCACAGCACACCTGCTCCAGGGCTAGCAGCTGTCCATGGTCCAGAGGACGTGTAGAAAACCGTGCCTACACCCAGTGGAGTTCCAGTAGAGAAGAGACCGGAAGCCGAGGGAGTTTTCAGTGCCAGGAATCAGGGAGAGCTGTGGATGGGCCCGTGGTCAAAACTGTCAGCGTTTGAGCGTGCGCGAGTGTCTGCGTGCGCACCTCAGAAAGTCTGCTAGATTTGAACGGCTGGCTTTAACGGGCTCAAACACTAAGTTGGGCTAGTAGGAGCGTGTGTGTGTGTGTATATCTGAATACTCCAGACACTGATGTGTGTGTGTGTGTGGGGGTTAGGAGCGGGAAGGAGCGTCTTCGAAGCTGATGATGCTGGACTCCTGCCCCCCCGTCGCGGTCTGGGGGCTGCCGCCCCCCCCCGCCGGTGAGGAGGTCTCTCGCCCTGAGAGAAGCGGCGTGTCGGTCCGCACCTCGTCTTCATCGTCGTCTTCCTCGTCGTCCATGCTGGGCCAGGCCGACTGATCCTCCACCTTCTTTAGGCGCTCGTTCAGGGCCTTGAGAGCCAGTTGTCTGCGGGAGAACCACAAGGCACAGTCTGAAGGAAACAGGACTCGTACATGTACATGCACCACATGATATATTCTTCTTGCATTACAATATGTAGGATGTGCAACGCGTGTGATCACACAACTAACCAACTGATCTAACCAGATGTCACGGGGCTAACTGCTGTTGTGCTAACACCTAGTCTGCTCGCAAGCATAATAAAAGACACACAAGATGATAATATTGGTTTGCTCCTGGGTTATCAACAGGTGGAGAAATGTCCACGAAAAAATACATTTACATGTAGTCATTTAGCAGACGCTCTCATCCAGAGCGACTTACAGTAAGTACGGGGACACTCCCTCCAAGGCAAGTAGGCTGAAGTGCCTTGCTCAAGGACACAACATCATTTTGCACAGCCAGGAATCAAACCGGCAACCTTCTGATTAATAGCCCGATTCCCTAAACGCTCAGCCATCTGACCCCTTAAAGACATGGTGTCTGCGTCCCAGTGTGTGAGCGTTGGCCCTCACCTCCTCCTCTCGGCGTCCTGGGGATCCGTCCCGGGCAGGCTGATGGTGATGGAGGACGGGGCCCCCGACGTCGTACCTCTTCACCATCTTCCTGCAGACCTTCAGCTTGACCAGGGCGGCGTGCACTAGGCCGGCCAACAGCCCCACCACGGGCTGCACCGCCTCCGGGAAGAACGAGGCAAAGGCGAAGTGGTCCGACATGTCCCCGCGGCCCCGGCTGTGCCTCTGGTAGAACCTCAGGTAGACCCAGCCTGCCAGGGCACCGTAGCTGTAGGAGGCCACTGGGGCGGCGCTGTCCAGCAGCCCCGAGAGAGCCAGCACGGCCAGGAGGACAAGGACGAGAGCAGGGGCTGCCTTCATCCTCACCTGGGGCACCCTGAGCACTGTCGTGTCGCCCATGGTCTGCTTCAGGGCCACGAGGACCCCCCCCGAGGAAGCCCGGAGCCCCGTAGACACGCACCGCAAACAGGAAGTCCAGGTCGAAGGTGGCAACGTAGGTGAGCAGATAGGAGAGGCCAGCCAGGAGGCCTGCTGAGACATTGACCACAGCGAAAAAGATGAGCAGCTCCAGGGCTCCCCACAGAGGCTCCAACAACCGTCCGCACGCCATGACGGTGCCCACATTAGCTACTACGCCCCACACATGCTGCTCCACTACTCCGTGCGTCATCAGGGTCCAGACCCAGAAGTTCGGGGGAAAGAGGTAGCCGGGCGTCACTCCAAGCGCATACGTGGTGTCGACGGCCCACGAGAGTAAGTACAAGAGCAGCACCACGGCGCTTATCGATTTCACTACCACGCTAGTGCTGGCTATAGCGCTCAAAAAGTGCTGGCGTGCAACAGGCAGGTAACGATTCATGGTTCCGTTGTTGGTGTCCTGCCGCTGAGCGAGAGACAAGCGCAATTTCTTGGGGTGACTTGTCCCTTTGCAGCTCAAATGTCAGCAGGGAATGAGCAATACCGAGCAGGACACGCACAATCTGCGACTCCAAACAACCACGAGAAGCGGTGAGGCTTCATCCGGGATCAAATCATGTGCTAATTATATTTATAATGTTAATAATCTATATATAATTGTGTATCTTAGTTAACCAACAAAGCTAGCGAAAAACATGACAGTCCGAAACACAATCAGAAAGAGCAAACACGCTTCACCTCAAAGCGACTTCAAAGTTCACAATCCTTGATGCAATCCTTTTACTTGACAGCTGTTGGCCAAGAGATACCGATGTCTTAACTGTATTTAGCTATTGATTAGACAATCCTGATCGAGGCAGTTATCCAACAGCGAATCTGCCTGACAAGTGCTTACTAGCTAGCTAATAGCTGCTCTCAATTCAAACCAGTCTTTAATACCCCAAATATGTATTTAGATTTGATTTCAGTCGTACACCACTAGGTTGAACAACTAAACTAAAAATTAAACACTATTTCTATTGACGTTAGCCAACTAGCGTCCTTGCTAGTTTACAAGTCATCGTTTGGCCAGTGTTAGCTAGCTACAGTAGCTAACATTAGCCCTTGTCTTAAGTTGTCTTCAACCTACGCTGACTAGCACACATTAGCCAACTAGCTGGCCAGTAGGACAGTTCGGCTCTCAGAAATAGACTATTAAAGAGTTGTCCAGAGTAAAAAGTAAAAATCCCCAAAGTAGCGCTTCCTCTCTCGATTTTCTTCGACTGTATCGGCAAGAGTTCCACCACCTAGCCCGAGGATTTCCTGTAGCAACAGGCCTCCACAACAATGTTGTTGAACGTCAAAAAGGCGTTGACTTACTCAAAATGAACTAAATGTTTAACCTTGCATGCTTCTTTCGGTCGCTCCAACGTTGTTCCGACTTAATACAGATGATACTTGTCAAATATTAATTTATTTTGAATGGCACTCCCAGGTTAACGCACTGTCTTTAGGCAACAACTCATATGCGTTCTGCTGCCACCGTCATCAACAACCAGCGCGTCAGATCACGTTGTCTGGCATACAACAGGGAGCATGATGGGAAACGGAGTTATTTATTTGGATGATATGTTTGTCATCACCTTATTCAGAGGGATGATATATAAAACCATGTCCTAACTATATGTGTGCAGTAGATATGTGAGATTGCATTTTGAAAATGTGTGTATGTTTAACAGTAATGAATTCAAGGTTGCATTCTTACATCATTATCAAATGATTCTCGCACTGAAAACTTTCGTTCTGTGAAAGCTATTGCAGTCTTGTTGAGATCAGAATGGTTCCGTTGTAGATCCTTGTAGGGCTAACCAGTGACCCTGTATCTCATTCAGCACATTCAAAGCAGCACACAGCAATCCAATTGTGTTATCTCGACTCCAGAGTTAAATAAATATTGATTCAGCAGGCAGTAATGCCGGTTTGAAAGAAAAACAGACAAGGAGTGTCACTTACACATTTGTGTTTTATTCAGGAATTGCCATAATATAAAATTCATAATCAAACCAAAAACTCACATTTTGCTAATATAAAAAGACAATATTTGACAGAAAAATGCAACAGGAAGCATCACTTTTTACACGAAAACAGCAACAAATGTGCAAGCGTGATAAAACACTGAGGGACAATGTGACTGAGAGCTGTACCTCCCAGGTGTAGCCACAAGACTGTCAAGAATCAATGGTCCTTCTACTGGTTGACTGAATACTTGCTCAAACACAAACTTATAGCCAGTGTCATTAAAAATAATGATAATGTTTCAAACTCTAACACGTGTTTCTAACACGTGTTCCTTAAAATACTACGTATCATAAGAACGGTTGGCTCCGAGTCTCCAGTGATGGACAAATAGATGGTTTTCAGTCAGGCACTTTTCTGAGGACTTGTAGTTGCCATGCAAGCCAAAAGGACCCCCCAGCCAGTCACCAAGAAAGAGTTTATAGTCTTTTACTGAAACACCTACGCTCAATATATTTAATGACAGTGACAGTAGCATGGCGTGACATAGGCACCACATCCTTATAAAGATTTGATTGGAATGGAAGAACGTAGTCTGTACGCAATCACAGAAAACGTATATTTTTCTTGCTCTGTCTATCTCACACACCCACAAATGAATGCAAGGGTTCTGTAATGTTGACAGAACAAAAGCACTCAGAACAGCACTGATTTCCATGTAAAACAGAGAGCAGAGTTTCACCTTAAGCCTGGGCTACCACACTAATTACACAATAGTTTTAAAGACCTAGCGAGACATAAAGGTGTCTAGATGATATACAGCCTGTATGACATGTATGATACAGGGACATACAGGATCACAAAACTGTTCTCTGTCCATCTCCAAAGCGATAGAATACACACAGTAACAATGAAGTAAAAGCACTTGCTTCCATAACTCATCAGACTCTTGCATAGCTAATGTTACATCTCCTAAGGCTGTTATGATAATCTGAGTGATGACATCTACATAGTTCTAGTTTACTGATGACTATCAACTCGAAGGCAGACATATAACTATAATCTAGTTTATGTAAGATAACGTCATGCAAAGTCGACAGACACAATTGAAGCTCGGCTACATACAAACAAAGCAGAATGTGAGTCTCCTTGTTTAGTTCACAGACACCTGGGTTGGTTCAACACGTTTATCTGTTGCTGCTTGTCACAGGCTGAGACAGCTGAATCATGACAGAGTGTCACAAGCGACACGCTATTTTACATCTATGCACAACTGTATCTTCTTTTTGTAAATGCTTGATTTCATCCCATTGACAGTTTATTTTAAAGAAGCTCAAAAAACACTTTGAAATATGAATGGGTTGTTTGTGTGCATATGTGAATGTGTATGAGTGTGAGTGAGTGAGTGTGTGTGTGGATGTGTGTGTGACAGACTCAGGTGGTGGGGTGAAATTAAGGTGCTTGTAATGGTTAGCAAAGTAGATGAAAGTGACATGCCATTCAAAACATGTTTCTTTTATTCACAAACGTCAATAGAGATCGTAAAAGCCAATCGACGTAATTCCGGTCCACCAAATACCTGTCTAGTGAGCACAGCAGCAGCCTCTTCGCCTGCGTGGACAAAACAACAGTCAGTTGGTCACTGACTGAACTAATCTATAAATAAATACTTAAATTCAAGTAGAAAGCTACGAAAAAAAGCAGTCGGTATAACAACAGAAATCAGTAAATCCTGTGGAAACAAGCTTTAGTTTGCTCCTCAGGTCAGATGGAGAATCAGCAGGAGGGCGTCTGGGTGATATGAACATGAAACAATCATGAGGCCTTCTCTCTGCTGACACCTAGTGGTTCCTTCCTGACCGCTTGTGATTGGTTGGTCCTGTACACTGTCACATTGGGGCGAGACGTTCTGTCACATTAATGACTTATCTAAGTCACGGAGCAACTCCAACCTCAATCTTTCCATGAACAACAAACATCCAAATCCCCTTACAAACAGAAACACCAAAAGTAGTACAAAAATAAAAAATACAAATTAATAAATATGCACTTTCATAAATTAATTTGGTAAATACTCACATAAAAAAGGAAATGGAAAGCACAGATCAACTAACTACTAAGTATGGGAAGAATGACTTGAATTAATTCAAGAATGAAGGTTCTGCAGACCAACTGTTGAATCTTTGCTGATGGAACGTGAGGATGTGAGGAAAACCCAGGTCCATACAGGACAGCCCCCTGTAGATCTCTGTAGGGGAGGAGTCGTATGTACCCGCAAGAACCGCTAAAAACCATTAAATAGTCCCCCATTAAAGAGTTATGTCATCAGAACCAGATCACACCCCTGCCCCTCACTGTCAATTCAATCAATTGGAAACCCTGTTTTACATACTGTTTTCCAGTGGCATCGACAGTAATGTAATGTAACCCTACTATTGCTCTTTGCAATGGGCTCTCACTGGAAGTATGCTAAAGGAATCCCTGTGCTTGTAACCATGTCGATGTGCTGGAACCAAAGTAAGGACAAACGCTAAGCTTCCTTAAAGCTGATATTTTGACTCAGGTCCGACAACGCTCTCTCGTACGATGTCATTTAGGTGTCCATCTTTTTGGCACAGCTGAGGTTTTCTCACAAGATGATTTTGGTTTTTAACAACGATAACAACACAATTACCCGAGGACAACCCGTGTGTTGCTCTCTTCCCAGATCAAATCAAAACAAGAATGAAATCAATATAATGGATCTTCTTTTTTTTTACCCTTCTAAATACCTAAGGCAGAGTGAGTCGGACGAGCGACTCGTTTGGAGTCCTTGAACCATAGACAACAGGGGAAAGTGACTGTGTGTGTGTGTGTGGACATGACGCACGTGTGTTCCTGGTGTGTGTGTGTGTGTGTGTGTGTGTGTGTCGCTGCAGTGTGTGTTTTGCATCGTTTGCGCTAAGCTACAGTAAAATGCCTCTCCTCTCACAGCTCACATTCAGAGAGACAGAGGCAAGGCATCTTCTACAGGCCATCCCTCTGGGACGCGTCACAGGAACACCGTTATACATTGTCACCTGGAGGCAACGGCGTTTGGACGATTCGTAAAAGATTATATACATTACAAAATAGGAAAAGAAAATCGTTTTTCCCCCAACTCGGATGCCTGGCTGTGCCCCAAGGCTTGTGTTTAAAGGCAGACCCGTGCATACATTCTTTTGAGTTTCCATTTTCTCCAGGTTGTTTCGTTGCTGTTTTTTTAAAGGAGATTAAAGTCATCACAATGATCCCATAGAAAAAACAACAACACAATACTTCTGTGCTGGCAGTTCAAGAGGTCAAGGTCAAATGAAAGAGAATTGGTAAATGGCAGTCTACCATTTTAACAATTTTAAGTGAAAAAAGGAATAAAGAAAAAGTTCAGTAGCACGAGTACAATCAATATCAATGACGAGAGCCTGAAGTCTTCTACCATACAGGCGTCCATCTACTGACTACATCGAACAAACTGGTTCAATCAACAAGGCTAATCTAAGATCGTTGGTAATCAATCAACGAGGAGTCTTTCCAAAAAGCAGTAACCCAAAACAGCCACAGTGCCACTGTTAAACCACTGTAGGCCCCGACCAACAGTTAAGAATCAACCAGTGATGTGTAAGCTAAGCCAGTCCGAGGCCCAATTTCGAAAGCGCCAAGTCATAAGGTCTCCATATTGGTTCTCTATGGTCATCCTTTTGTCTTAAATAAGATATTCAGCATCAAGATGTGTCACTTTGTCCCGGGAGTCTTGTGTTCAGGTCAGTTCTCGCGCAGAGACTCAGGGATGCGCTCCGTTTTCTCACTGGGGACTGGACAGCGGGGAGCCACCAACTACTGTCCCATAACCTCAATGACGTCATCATCATCGTCGTCGTCGTCGTCGTCGACATCATCCCCATCGTCTGAGCTGCGATCGTCGCCGTTTTCCGTCGAGCCGTGTCCGTCCGGACGAAGCAGGCCCGAAGAGGGGGAAGGGGAGGAGCTTGAGGAGGAAGTAGGGGTGTAGTGGGACAGGAAGCTGGCTCCGGCCGGGCCGGGCGTGGCAGCAGGGAGACCCCCGGGGAGGATGGAGGTGGGGTAGAGCCCCCCCAGAGCCTGGCTGTAGGGCAGATGGTAGCCAGAGGGCAGCATGCCCGCCATGCCCGCCGCACCCAACATGAAGGGAGGCAGGGCGCCCAGGCCGGAGCTGACAGTAGCAGCAGAGAAGGAGGAGGAGGACGGGGTGGGCGTGGAGGTGGTGGAGGAGGAGGAACGGGAGGAGGAGCTAGGCAGGGCCCCACCCCCCAGATTAAAGGGCTCAGGGGTCATAGGGAATACGAGGCGGGGGTCTCTCATCTGGCCAGGGGGTTGGAAGTAGGGTGAGCCCGCCCCCATGAAGAGGGGGTGTCCCATGGCGCCCATGGCCCCCAGCATGGCGGGGCTGAGGCCCAGGGAGGGCAGGCCGCAGTCTCCAGGGAAGGGGAAGCCCGAGGAGGGCAGCGGGGCGGAGGAACCACTGCCGGGGCCCGGCTGCTTGTTGGCGCGCTCGTCCAACGACGGGCTGGAGGCCTTGCGCTTGGCGCCGCGCAGGTCCAGGGCGGCGGGGGTGTCCATGTTGGGCCGGACTGGGCCGGAAGCGACGGCGTCTCCCTGACGCTTTCCGTTGGCGGTTGCTGGGTTGTCTGTGGTCACCCGGTCACCGTTGGTGTACATGCTCGCGGTGGTCAGGTGGTTGTTGTTTTTGGTGCTCTCTGGCGCCCTCTCCTGGGGACCTCCAGACACGGCAGAGGACGGGGTCTCATGGAGCCCTGCGTCGCCCCCGGGGCTGGCTGCGTAGCAGCGCTGCAGCTCGCTCAGGATATCGTTGCCGTCTGGGGAGACGGGGCGGGGCGGACCCTCAGACGACCCGCAGGCACTGCCGCCATTGGTGGACACGTCTTCTGGCGGATTCTGGGCATCTAAGGTTGAGAAGAGGAGAGAGGGAAAGGAGTCAGAATTGCTGGATAAAATATGACTCAGCTACTCGAATCCTTTAATAAGTTCAAAGGTTGGTGTAGAGTCTCTGTGTCCAGGGCACTGTCGGTATCTGTGTCACCTTTGGGTCCGACAGCACAGTTCTCCTCTCCTGGCTTGGGTTTAGCTGCAGCTCGGATGGCAAATATCCTCCCATCACTCGCCCTGATGTAGGTTCCTGAGAGAGAGAGAGAGAGAGAGAGAGAGGTTAAATCCAGAATGGTACTGACAGATAGACAGATCAGCAGACAGACAGACAGCCGCATCTTACCCTTGGTTCCTCTGATGACATGGATGCTCTCCCCAGCACTGATCCTGGCCTTGACATCTGTGGAGCTGTGGGCTCCAGGAATAACTATGTCTGTCAGAGGGAGAGAGGGAGATTTAAGCCTCACAGTCTGAGTGAGTGTGTGTGGGAGAGAGAGAGAGAGAGGGAGGGAGGGAGGGAGGGAGGGAGTGAGTGAGGGAGGGAGGCGAGTGAGGGATGAGAGCGTGCTCTCTAGATCTCTGCTCGAGCGAGCTAGCTCTCTAGGCTCGCAGACGATCGACATCCGATCCGCTTTGTACAGCTCTCTCTCTAGCGAGAGCATCTCTAGCGAGCTACTCTAGAGAGAGATACGATCTAGCATAGGGTAAAGAGAGAGAGACAAAGAGAGAAATTGCCACGGAGAGAGAGTGAGTACCAGAGATAGTGACTGACCAGTGGTGGTGACGATCTTCTGGACGAACACGCCGGCCTTCTGGAGGTAGTTAACTGGGAAGCCTGAGTTGGAGTCTGACGCCGGCAGGGAGGCGGAGCCTGGGGCAGCCTGCCGCCGCACCACGGGAACCGGAGCGGACTGGACAGGCCGGACGCTGGCCCCTGGCTTCTCTTCTGGACGAGTAGGAGGGGGCCGCCTGGGGGCGGGGGAGAGGAGGGTGACGAAGAGAGAGGAGGACTAAGAATCGAGAGAGGACGTTTTCACTTGAAACCCGCATGTGTGTGTGTGTGTGTGGTTCCCGGCGCTCACCAGTTTGCGCTGGCTGAAGGCGGGGATGTTGGTGAGGCTCTGGTCGCTGGCGGGGTAGTAGTGGGCGTAGGACGGGCGGGTGTAAGGCACCGACGCCCTCTTCTCATCCTCGTAGCTCTTCCTGGCCGCCTTCTTCTCAGCCTTGGTGAGCTTCAGCTCCCTCCTGTCCATCAGCAGGGACTCGTGGTGGAAGGGTTGCTGGAGAAACACACACACACACACGCAGAGATAGTGAGATGGAGTGTGGTGGTGATTTGGGCACTGGCCGACATAAAGAGCATACAGTCGTGATGAGGCCAGGGCGGAGGTGTGTGTACCTTGGTGATGAGGTGAGGGTGGAGGTGTGTGTGTGTGTACCTTGGTGATGAGGTGAGGGTGGAGGTGCGTGTGTGTGTACCTTGGTGATGAGGTGACGGTGGAGGTGTGTGTGTGTGTACCTTGGTGATGAGGTGAGGGTGGAGGTGTGTGTGTGTGTACCTTGGTGATGAGGTGAGGGTGGAGGTGCGTATGTGTGTACCTTGGTGATGAGGTGAGGGTGGAGGTGCGTATGTGTGTACCTTGGTGATGAGGTGAGGGTGGAGGTGTGTGTGTGTGTACCTTGGTGATGAGGTGAGGGTGGAGGTGTGTGTGTGTGTACCTTGGTGATGAGGTGAGGGCGGAGGTGTGTGTACCTTGGTGATGAGGTGAGGGTGGAGGTGTGTGTACCTTGGTGATGAGGTGAGGGTGGAGAAGCATGTGTGTACCTTGGTGATGAGGTGAGGGTGGAGCTGGCAGGCTTTCCTGATCACCGTCTCCATGTGCTCCTGGCTCTGCAGCTGCACCTGCCACGACTCGGGCTCCTCCTCCACAAAGTGCAGCAGAGACTCCACCTCCCTGCGCGTGAACGCCAGCACGGGGTTCAGGTCGTCCACCACGCGGTCTGAAACCACACCCACAACGGCCCCGCGTCAGCCGGCATGCGAATGTGCGAGTGTGTGTGTGTGGGAGAGTGTGTGTGTGTGTGGGAGAGTGTGTGTGCGAGAGTGTGTGTGTGTGTGAAAGGTCAGCGAGTGGTTCAGTTCAGCCGCCACTCTGTCTCCTCACACAGACCCAGACTGAAAAGAGTCTGCATCGATATCTAAGTGCATCTGTGTTGCGCCGTCTGGTACAACCGTTAGAACTGTGCCCCTCTGGACCTTGGCTTTCAGCAGTACTTCCTGTTTCCACCATTTGAATGTCGTTTGGATAAAACACGTCTGCTCAATGAATGAAGTGGGGCGCGGTGTCCTCACCAGACATGCCCTGTTTGGAGATCTGCCGGTCGTAGATCTTCTTCTCCAGTGTAAAGTCGCACACCAGCCGGTAGATGTGGCAGGGCTTCTTCTGGCCGTAGCGGTAGACGCGGCACACGGCCTGGGCGTCGTGGCACGGGTTCCAGGAGGCGTCGAACACCACCACGCGGTTAGCCCCGATCAGGTTCACCCCCAGACAGCCCGCCCTGGAGGAGGGAGAGGGGCACGCTGTTGAGGAGCCTGGCGTGCGAGTGTGTGTCGGAGAGGGTTACTGTGTGTGTTGGGGAGGGATTCGGAGGGTGCAAATTTGAGAGCATGTGTGTAACTTTGTGTGTGTGTGTGTTGGAGTGTTACTGTGGGTGTATAAGAGAGAGAGTGTAAATGTGTGTGTGTAATAGGGATAGCTGTGTGTGATACCTGGTGGAGAGCAGGAAGACCCAGGCAGACGTGTTTGAGGGCTCGTTGAACTGGTTGATCAGTCTCTCCCTCTCCGAGGCAGATGTACTGCCATCCAGACCTGGTGACAAGCAAACAGTCAGGCAATAAAGCAAACAGTCAGGCAATCAAGCAAACAGTCTGGCAATCAAGCAAACAGTCAGGCAATCAACCAGTCAGTCAGGCAATCAAGCAGACAGTCAGGCAATCAAGCAAACTGTCAGGCAATCAATCAGTCAGGCAGGCAGTCAATCAACCAAACAGTAAGTCAATCAACCAAACAGTCAGTCAGTCCACCAGATAGAGGCTACTCAGTACACTGGCCACTGAGGATAATTTAGACAAACTGTAGAAAATAATAAGATAATGTAGAAAACCACCAGCAGGGGGCGATCACCAATGTCACTCAATCAATGCAGAGAGGGAGAGAGTTGCAAACCCCTGAATACCAGTCCATCCAACAAAATGGTTTGAGCATCCAAAACAAGCAATTTCCATGGTAACAGGGTACTCACGGTAGTAGTTTTGGTTGCGGATCCAGTTCTGTTTCTGGTTTTGGTTCTGGCCTGGACTGGGGGGAAGCTGCCTCTTAGCAAGAAACTCTTCAATGACAGTCAGGGTGGACAGACTCTGACTGCAGCGAGGACAGAGAGAAGAGAGGGAGGGGGGAGAACGAGAGAGCAGGTTGTGAGAAGCCTATATCTAAACATAAACATCTCCCACTTCACGTTGGGTCACGGTCTCTTGTCTCTCCTGTACTGACAAGGTCCAGCCTTCTCACCTGAAGACCAGCATCTTGTCTCCTGTCCGGACGCTCTCCTCCATCAGGTGGAACAGCAGCACCATCTTGGCCGAGTTCTCCAGGACGCCCGTCTCATAGCCGCACATGATGTCCTTGGCCTGCACAGGGGGACAGTGGTCAGCAACTGATGCCTGAGCCCACATATGTATCTCAGACCGCCATCATTATCCCTGGGGGCCGGGAGGTGCCGGAGGGGTTGAAGCTAAGAGGTGAGGTCAGAGGCCAGAACACTATAAAAGCCCTGTGGTTTTTGGACCATATTGAGCACGGTTTATGTTGTGTGACAAACGCAACCACACACACCTACAAGCGCACACACACTTACCCATTCGTAGGTGATGACCTGATTGGCCTTCTCCTGCAAGGCAGTGAGGCTCAGCCCTCCAATGGCGTCGGGGTTCTCCGTCTCCGGGAGCTTGGCCTTCTGATTGGTCGGGGGGCAACGGGCGGGGCCTGTGGTGGTGATGTCATCCAGGTCGAGGTCCTGCTCATTGACCAAGTTCTCCTTCTGGAGCGTCTCGTACAGAACGTCTGGGTGGTTCCAGATCTGGGCGGGGGAGAAGGAGGAGTTACAACACGTTGACAGACACACATACACACACACAAACACACACAAACTCCAGACTCCGACGTACCTTGCAGCAGACGCAGAAGGCCTTGAGAGGGTTGAGGCTGAGCCAGCCAGAGTTTCCTGCCTCTCTGAAGCGGTTCATGAACTCTGTGTAGAGCGCCCTCTGCAGGGGGGACAGCCTCACCAGGATCACATGCTCGTCCTTGGAGGGCAGCTGGTCCTTCAGCACGTCATGACCCCCGCCTGGAACACACACACACACTTAAACCTTCAACCTTCAACTCCAGTAGGCTGTTGTACATGGCTACACACCCCTCAACACGAGCCCTCGCCACGAGCCCTCACCTCTGGACAAACCCCTCCAGCAGACTATGCAGCACGTGGCTCCGGTAGCGCATCAGCCTCAGGTCCTGCGGGGTGCTGTCCACACACTGGCCGTTCAGGATGGGCCTCTCGAACATGTTGCTGAACTCCTGCCGCGTGCCCAGGAAGTCGGGCCTCACAAAGTCCACCATGCACCAGTACTCCAGCAGGCTGTTCTGGAGCGGGTACCCGGTCAGGACCACTCGGCGCTGGGTGTGGATGCTCTTCAGGCCTGGGAGGTGCTGGCGTGGCAGTTCTTGATGCGGTGGCCCTCGTCGCAGATCACCACGTCCGGGCCGGGCTGAGACAGGGCGCGCTCGATGCCTGGCGGGGAACGGGAACGTCAGCGCCGCGTGTGTGTGTGTACAATACATGTGTGTTTGTGTGCATACGTATGTACAGTATATACACAAAACGTGAGTGTGTACACAGATATGTATGTACTATACGTGTGAGTGTGTATACAGGATATGCATGTACAGCACATGGGTCTGTGTATGCATAATATGTACTGTATGTACAACACGCGTGTGTGTGTGTCCTCTCCCCTGACCTCCGAGCAGCTCCTGTTGGCGGTCCTCCTCGTCCAGGTCGATGACCACGGGGCCCGCCTGCTTCTTGCTCTTCCTCTTCCTCCCCGCCACAAAGCTCTTCTTCATGGACAGCAGGCGGTACATCTCGTAGCCCATCAGCAACACGCCGCCGGCGGACGCCCAGTCCTCCACTACCTTAGCCCTGGAGGCTGTGGTCCTGGGGGGTGGGGAGGAAGGAGACAGCGAGACAGACAGTGAGAGAGAGACAGAGAGAGAGAGAGAGAGAGAGACAGCGAGAGAGAGACAGAGAGAGAGAGAGAGAGAGAGAGAGAGAGAGAGACAGAAGAGAGAGACGGAGAGAGAGAGAGAGAGAGAGAGAGAGAGAGAGAGAGAGAGAGAAGAGAGAGAGAGAGAGAGAGAGAGAGAGAGAGAGAGAGAGAGAGAGAGAGAGGAAATCCAGAGAACAGGAATACGAGGCACGATGAGTCTCCAAACCCAGCTTGTAATGTGACGTTGACACACGTCAGCAAAAGCGAGTCAGAGCAGTGCAGCGGCTCCCTGGCTGACACTCACTTGTGCTCGTCGTTGAGGATGTGCACCTTGAAGGTGCGAGGGCTCACGAGGGCCGGGTCTGTATCCGGGGGCAACGCCTCAGGGGGAGGTACCCAGAGGTTGAACTCTGCCAGCCAGTTCTGTAATGTGTTGACCTGCAGACAGGGAGGGACGAGAGAGAGAGAGAGAGAGAGAGAGAGAGAGAGAGAGAGAGAGAGAGAGAGAGATGAGGACGGGAGAGGAAGAGAGAGAAAGACAGGAAGAGACCGGAGGGAATAAGAACGAGAGAGATATTCATCCTCTCCACAGGAAGAGTGGCGAGAATCACCAAAGATGTCTGTGTACTTGTGTGTGTGTGTGTGTGTGTGTGCGCGTACTCACAGGGACGATGGCCAGCACGGTGTGAGCCTGGGTGTGTCTCAGCAGGACGTCTATGAAGGAGATGACCTGCAGGGTCTTGCCCAGCCCCATGCTGTGGGCCAGGATGCATCCCAAACCACTGCTGCTCTCGAACCTCTGCAGCGACTCCACCAGGTTGTCATACAGGAAGCGGATCCCTCCGATCTAGACCCGACCAGGGAGGACACTGTGAGACTGAGGCCCGCTGTCAGAACTGTCCGCTGGATGGTTTAGAGGAAGTCGGCCCAGGCCGCGTGACAGACGCCGCGCGGGTTTACAAAGTTCGAAACTCCAAAACGAGAATGGGGCCGTGGCGCATGCTGGTTGCCAGGGGTTACCTGATGGGGCTTGACGGCGTGCGCGAGCTGAGGGGACAGGAAGAGGTCGGGGTCGGAGGCCGGGTGGTTCAGGTTGACCAGGACACGCCCCCTGGCGTCGGGTTGGTTGAGAGCGTCGTCGATGTGGGCCACGCCCTTCTGCGTGGCGTCGCCGTCGTCGGTTGACGCTCCGGTGATGTGGAGGTCGTCCTCCCCCGAGCTGAGGTCGATCACATCTTTTGGGGGAGGATGGGGGGGGACAGAAGGGGTGAGGGAAGTGGAGAAGAGTAGAGAGGAGGGTGGAAGGAGTTGCTATTAGATGTGTGTGTATCAAGGTGGAGGTGGAGCAGTCCATGTCTAATAAGGGACCACTGTCAGCCAAGTGATTATACTACACAAGCAGAATCATTATAGCACACACACAAGAGAGACAGAGAGAGAGAGTTTATGCAAGAGAAGCAGGATTATACAAGGGGGATTACAGCATAGGGCAAAGGGGTTACGTAACCCCTGTGAGGAGAAGTCAGTGCACTGAGTAAGGCCAGGGCAGGAAGCAGGGCAGGGGGCAGGGTTAGAGGCAAGGCAGGAGGCAGGGTTGGAGGCAGGGCAGGAGGCAGGGCAGGAAGCAGGGCAGGGGGCAGGGTTAGAGGCAAGGCAGGAGGCAGGGTTGGAGGCAGGGCAGGAAGCAGGGCAGGGGGCAGGGTTAGCGGCAAGGCAGGAGGCAGGGCAGGAGGCAGGGTTGGAGGCAGGGCATGAGGCAGGGTTGGAGGCAAGGCAGGAGGCAGGGCAGGAGGCAGGGTTGGAGGCAGGGCATGAGGCAGGGTTGGAGGCAAGGCAGGAGGCAGGGCAGGAGGCAGGGTTGGAGGCAGGGCATGAGGCAGGGTTGGAGGCAAGGCAGGAGGCAGGGTTGGAGGCAGGGCAGGGCATGTAACCAGGATGAATGGCACACTTGTCCCACAGACACAGGTTAGTCCCTGAACTGACATGACATTCAAGCTAGGCGAGAGACCTTATCTCCTACTGTCTCTCTCTCTCTCTGTCTAGGAAATGATTAGGCCAGTCTGTGTGGGGAGACGAGACGGCAACAGATGTATGTGTGTGTGTGTGTGTGTGTGTGTGTGTGTGTGTGTGTGTGTGTGTGTGTGTGCGTATAAGTCTAAATAGAGAAAGAAAGGAGGAGTGACAAGGAGAGAAAGAGAGGGAGAAAAATATGTGGTTATTATGTGTGTGTGGGTGTATGTGTGTGAGTGTATGTGAGGGTGTACCTGTGTGTGTGTGTGTCTGAATGTGTATGAGTGACACAGGGTAATAGAACATCATGTTCCTGTTGGGGCTAATAGTATACTCAACTGTTCCTGACTTGGCTGTGCCTTCACTGCTAATCTCACAGCACTGCTGTGTGTATGTGTGTGTGTGTGTGTGTATGTGTGTGTGTGTGTGTGTGTGTGTGATACTAACTGCTTCTAATGCCAGGAGGTATAAGGAGAGCCTCCCTATATCTCACAGCTGACCCAGGGTTTTTGGTGAGCCGAGACACAGCAGCAAACTCTAGCCACACTTTCCCATAGGAGTCACATCCTGTCACTGACTCAGTGACATCACACTACCTTTTAAACAGGAAGCAGCATTTCCTGGAGGAAGTGGGATCTAGGGTAGGGAGAAGGATCTACTGTAGGGAGTAGGATCTAGGGAGTAGGATCTACTGTAGAGAGTAGGATCTACTGTAGGGAGTAGGATCTACTGTAGGGAGTAGGATCTACTGTAGAGAGTAGGATCTACTGTAAGGAGTAGGATCTACTGTAGGGAGTAGGATCTACTGTAAAGAGTATTCTAGAGAATGTTCTAGGTAGTATAGCTTGTTCTAGGGAGTCGAGTGTTCCAGGTAGTATATTCTAGGGAGAAGAGTGTTTCAGGGAGTAAAAAGTGTTCTAGGTAGTAGGGAATGTTCTAGGGCTGTAGGCAGCTGTGGGGAGCAATACCTGACACTGAGACGGCGGATAAGTGGGTCATGTTGAGCCTGGCTGTTCACAGGCAAAATAAATCACACCCTGAGAAGGGAGAGAGAGCGAGAGAGAGAGAGAGAGAGAGAGAGAGAGAGAGAGAGAGAGAGAGAGCAGTGAGAATGTGTCTTACCATCTTTGAGGGGAGGTGTTGCGCGGGCCAGGGGCTTGCTGTCCTGCTGGCCGATGCTGCTGGGGCCCAGACAGATGTCAGCCTGCTCTGCTCCGCTGCTCTGGGAGAGCCCTGCTGCACAAACACACTGGACCTCAACCCACCGTCCACACAACACACACTGCCTTCTGAACAGACAAATAAAGTGGGTGAGTGTGTGGGTGGGTGGATTTGAGTGTGTGTGTGTGTGAGTGTGTGTGTGTGTGTGTGTGTGTGTGTGTGTGTGTGTGTGTGTGTGTGTGTGAGTGAGTGTGTGTGCGTTCTCACCAAGCGTGTAGTCAGAAGGGAGGTCTTTCCTGGGGTGTTTGAGGCGGCATCGCCTCTCCAGTTCCTCCTGGTGGGCGGCCTTGGTGACTGCATCCAACTGGTGCTCCTTCAGTAGCTTTCTAGAGAGATGAACACAGATAAAGACAGAGACAGAGACAGAGACAGAGACAGAGACAGAGACAGAGACAGAGACAGAGACAGAGACAGAGACAGAGACAGAGACAGAGACAGAGACAGAGTGAGAGAGAGAGAGAGAGAGAGAGAGAGAGAGAGACAGAGAGAGAGAGAGAGAGAGAGAGAGAGAGAGAGAGAGAGAGAGAGAGAGAGAGACAGAGAGAGAGAGAGACAGAGAGAGATAATCAAAGGGAGAGATAGAGAGATAGAGAGGGGGAGAGAGAGAGAGATCAGAACCAGCCTCAGGTTTTATGGCAGAAGAACCAAAGCCAGATGTCATGGGGATTTGGCGTTACTAATACTGCGTGTTTTAGGTTTCTGTTTTGATGCGTGCCTGTGTGTGTTTGCAAGTACGCCCTGTGTACGAGCGTGTCGATGTGTACACACGTGTGAGTGTGTGAGGGTTTGGCGCTGTAAATTTGTAGTAAACTCAGGGGATTATATGCCCACTCATGTCAATGTTGACTAGCCGCCAGACTGTGAGTCAGACTGAACTGCTCTGTTAAGAGGCTGGATACACTGGCCTCCCAGATGATCTGCAGCAAGCTCACACACACACACACAACTCGTCGATGGATGTCTGTGGATGTACAAGTCGGGAGGGAAGGCTAAAAAGAAAGGTTGAGAAAGCGACAGGGGTGAAAGGTGAGAGGTCGTACCTGACGTTAAGGTTAACTAGTCAGGACTGAGGGGTGACAGGTGAGAGGTCGTACCTGACGTTAAGGTTAACTAGTCAGGACTGAGGGGTGACAGGTGAGAGGTCGTACCTGACGTTAAGGTTAACTAGTCAGGACTGAG
>CAEFZP010001883.1:15000-40000 GCA_903064625.1 Mallotus villosus | reverse complement strand
AAACCAAAACCCAAATGAATCACACTAAACAAATCAACACACACACGCACGCACACAAAACATGTTGCCAAGAGGAGCGGGTGCCGTGGTAATGAGAAGCGTGTCAGCGGTCCAATGATAATAGACACTCAGATAAAAAGACACCTTTTTACTTTGAGACACACACACACACACGTTATATAAGGCAATAAGGCCAGAAAATACAAGAGGGATTTGGATAAAACCCGCCTTATCACCCCTCAAATTGACTGACATTCGCTTCAACCAATCGCATTACAGACAGGGGATACCCGACGTTGAAGACTAGTAGATAACAGAGAGGTCTGGTCCGGGAACAGGCAGTAAAACCAGATCGTAAAGAAAGAATGTAACCCAAACTGGTTGGCTGGCAGGTTGGCTTTCTGTCTGTCAGTAAGACATCAGTGATACCTAAATTCAGTACTTTTTGTGGTTACAATCCTGCCTTGATGAATCTACTTGACACATGGAACCCAGACAGAAAACAGAACCAGTCTGAACACTGTCTCAGGGGAAACAGACGAATCCCTGTCGTTCAGTAACACACTGTCTCTCACGGCTGTTTGAATAACAGAGCACTGCCTGGGGTCCCCCCCTCTGCTGTGGCTGGGGGGCTGCCCTGGAGAAGTGGGAGGGTTCTTTTGCCTTTTTTGGAGGCATTCAAGGACACAGGTACCCCAGCATTGGAGCAAACTCCATGTCCTAATTCACTCCAGAGGCAGACTTTAGACCTGTTTTTCCGTTCCACAGCTTTCGACGCACGCATACACAAGCACACACACATGCTCTTACACACAAAACACACACACGCTCTCACACACACATACTTTTTTACTGTATGCACTCCCCCTCCCTCCCTCCCTCCCTCCCTCCCTCCCTCCCTCCCTCCCTCCCGCCCCTCACTCCCTCCCTCCCTCCCCATCCCTCCCTCCCTCCCTCCCTCCCTCCCTCCCTCCCTCCCTCCCTCCCTCCCTCCCTCCCTCCCTCCCTCCCTTTGTCTTCCACTCTCCCTCTCTCTTTCCCTCCCTCATTTTCCAGACAGCTCATATGTCGTGGGGGGCTTTAGCATTGTTTGTGTGTCTGTGTGTGTGTGTGAATGAGCATGGGGTTGCCTTGAGAAGCCACAAGGTTACGTAACCATGTAACCATGGGTACAGTGTGTTTATGTAACATGGCTTTATTGCCCGGCGAGCGTCACAGAGCCAGGCCCATGGTGGTGGTGGTGGGGTGTATCTCCCCTGCGTGTGTGTGTGTTTAGGGAGGGGGGGGTACAGTAAGTGAGCCCTGGACCTGCCCTAAATTGCTGTGACGCAGGGAGAGAGAGGAAGTGATGTCAGAGCATCTAGGTCATTCAGTTCCTCTACTGGTGCCAGCTGGGCCAGCTGGGGGCGGGTGCCACTCAGCCCCCGCACCAGACCGCTAGCAGGCTAACACCTAGGGAGCACATGGGCTAGGAAGGAGGGAGGGAATGAGGGAGGAGGGAATGAGGGAGGAGGGAATGAGGAGGGAACAGATAGCTGAAGCAGCAGTGATCACCAGTATGTGGTTCTTTAGACCCGCAGAAAATTGCTCTTTTATACTGCCGCAGATATAAAGAAGACTAAAAAAAGTATATAAAGACTATTCTCAAGTAAAGAATCATGGGTGACTTTTTGCCCAGTAATGAATATATAAATATATGGACGGAAAACAGCCTTCCTGTGTGTGAGAGTGTGTGTATGTGTGTGAGAGTGTATGTGTGTGAGAGTGTGTGTGTGTGTGTATGTGTGTGAGAGTGTGTGTGTGTGTGGTGAGTGTGGTGTGGTGTGTGTGTATGTGTGTGAGAGGTGTATGGGTGTATGTGGTGTGTGAGAGTGTGTGTGTGTGTATGTGTGTGAGAGTGTGTGTGTGTGTATGTGTGTGAGAGTGTGTGTGTGGTGTGTGTGTGTGTGTGTGTGTGAGTGTGTGTGTGGTGTGTGTGTGTGTGAGAGTGTGTGTGTGTGTGTGTGTGTGTGTGTATGTGTGTGAGAGTGTGTGTGTGTGTGTGTGAGAGTGTGTGTGTGTATGTGTGTGAGAGTGTGTGTGTGTATGTGTGTGAGAGTGTATGTGTGTATGTGTGTGAGAGTGTATGTGTGTATGTGTTTGAGAGTGTATGTGTGTATGTGTGCATGTGCCCCCCTGGTTTGTTGGACCAATAGACCATTTTAAACCTGTGTAGGCTCTGTGCACTGTGTAAACACACTCACGTAGGCTGGATTGAGCGTAATCTGTAATCTGACGTAGAGAGAGGGAGAGTGTACACCTGCCTCGGAGGGCTTTCCTCTCTGGTTCTGTGGGTCAGTGGCTCAGAGAACATGTGATCCAGAGAGAGAGAGAGAGACACGGGGGGGGGGAGTGAAAGACAGGTACAGAGAGAGAGAGACGGGGGGGGAGAGAGAGGAGTGAAAGACAGTACAGAGAGAGAGAGACGGGGGGGGAGAGAGAGGAGTGAAAGACAGGTACAGAGAGAGAGAGAGACGGGGGGGGGGAGAGAGGAGTGAAAGACAGGTACAGAGAGAGAGAGACGGGGGGGGGAGAGAGAGGAGTGAAAGACAGGTACAGAGAGAGAGAGACGGGGGGGGAGAGAGAGGAGTGAAAGACAGGTACAGAGAGAGAGAGACGGGGGGGGGAGAGAGAGGAGTGAAAGACAGGTACAGAGAGAGAGAGACGGGGGGGGGGAGAGAGAGGAGTGAAAGACAGGTACAGAGAGAGAGAGACGGGGGGGGGAGAGAGAGGAGTGAAAGACAGGTACAGAGAGAGAGACGGGGGGGGGAGAGAGAGGAGTGAAAGACAGGTACAGAGAGAGAGAGACGGGGGGGGGAGAGAGAGGAGTGAAAGACAGGTACAGAGAGAGAGACGGGGGAAAAGGGTAGTAGAGTGAAGGGCAGACAAAGTGACAAAGGGGCAACAGGGAGAGAGCGGGGGAGAGAAAGGGGGAGGGAGCAACAGAGCAACAAAGCGAGATGGGGAGAGAACTAAAGACGTGGAGAGGATGAAAGATTGAGAAGACACGGCCCACGTCCTGTAGTTTCATAATCAAGACAGAATACAATATATGCAGGACTGACTAAGAAGGACACCTAAGAAACGCACATTGTCTCCTCGGTAGACTTGCTCTGCGGCACAAAACAGACCAAATGTATACATTCCCTCTATTCATCCAGCCATTCACCTCGGCACCCCCAACAGCCTTCGTTCCAGCGGGCTATCCAAGGTGAAAACAAAGCCTTGTGTTCGTGTCGCGTAAATTCTCTACCTCCCCCCACCCACGCACACACCCTCCCCCCCCCACCCCCCCACACACACACCCTCCCCCCACTCCAACTGTCAGTCAAACGGCTCAGGATCCGTCTTCGACTCTGCGGCGAGGACCCCTCACCGTGCAGACCTGGCAGTCAGGCGAGAGGCAGGTCGCTCTCCTCACTGTCACTCCTCTCTAGTGGGTCTGACCCAGTACCTCACATCCCACTCACTCAGCAGTACCTCCTACCTCCAAACACACACAAAATCTCTCTCATGCGCACTCATTTTGGCTATTGATTCGTTTTTAGGGGGTCAACGAGGCTCCATAGAATCAGTAATGAGGTCAATAGGAGTACTGTCTCTCTTTCTGTCAAACACATTTCCTGTGGTTAATAGCACAATAAGATGACCCCATTTCTGACTATCCCCTTACCCCCTGGTGTCACACACACACACACACACACACACACACACACAGGCCACCAGTGCAATGAGGCTGGACTCAGGCAGGGGGACGCTTACATAACAGCAGCCGCTAGCTGTTATACAACCAGCGTGTTCGCAAGAACCGTACGTCCAGTCCAAACACATACTTACATTATGAGAGTGTGTGTGAGTGTGCGTCTCACTGTGTGTTTGTTTCATCAATATCCACCTCATCTGGAACAGTGTGTTTGTTTAATAGTTGCTTCTATTTCTAGGAAACCGAGCTAGACAGAGACAGAGACAGAGACAGAGACAGAGACAGAGACAGAGACAGAGACAGAGACAGAGACAGAGACACAGACAGACAGACAGACAGACAGACAGACAGACAGACAGACAGACAGACAGACAGACAGACAGACAGACAGACAGACAGGCAGGCAGGCAGACAGACAGACCAGGGTCAGATACAGGATTAGTAAAACATTCTTCCAAATACATGGACCCCCCACTGTGCAGTGGAGATCAAATCCAGCCTCTAGATACAACAACATGAGGTACAAGTGGCAAGAACACACACACTTACAAAGACACACATACTGCCACCTTGAGTCAGTCTACTCCTCCAACTACAGCAGGACAACCAGCACCACCCAACACCACCCAACTGCAGTGGGATAACCTGGGCCTGTTACTGGGTCTGTTACTGCACTAAGGTCTGTTCCTGAGTCTGTTACTGGGCTACGGTCTGTTACTGGGTATGTTGATGGGCTAAGGTCTGTTCCTGGGTCTGTTACTGGGTCTGTTGGACTGCTGGCCTCTGCGTGTTCGTGCGGCTGATCCAGCGTTGTGAGAGCGTGTGCTGTGCGGGAGCCAGGCGGGGAGAGCTCACTAGGCCAGTGTGTCACAGACTGAGGGAGATTAGCGACGCCCGGGTGGGCAGCCAGGCAGACGCAGGCGCAGCGCCCTCAACCATCCTAACATCCTAAGCCGCGGACTGACTCCAGACACACACACACACAGGATTTAACAAACACTCCACATATTGTTTCAGTCATGTGAAATTCCCTTCGGTCATGGGTGACAGAGAAGAACAAGCTCCATGGACGTCTACACACACACACACACACACACACACACACACACACACACACACACACACCACACACACACACACACACCACACACACACACACACACACACGGTAGAGATGCTGCACCGGGGTCTCGCTGTGCTGGTAGACGAGGTCGGAGGTGTCAGTGGTCTTGTGACGCAGGGCGTGGCGGGGGGGGCGGCCTGTGCCAACATCATACCACTCTCATTAGGTCAAGTCTCGTCTGCTGGAGGGTTCTCACGTTCCCTGTTCTACTGGTGCAGAGGCACTCACTATCACCTCCCTGCCTAACACGTGTGTGTGGAACAGTACGGACCGGAACAGATAACGCCAGAGGGGGAATCCAAGGTTTGGTGTTTCAGAGAGTCGTATGGACAAGCAGCCAACCATGTTCTCTCACAGTCTCCTCCTCCAGGTCAACTGAAGCGTCAGGCGTGGAGTGTGGAGATGAAATCTGAGGTTTGCTTTCTGCCTCAGTCTGCTCGTGTAATCTACAGGCACAGCGTGTTCATAGCGCAGACGTGCGTAAGGTCAGGAGGAGAAAGCAGTTTGTCATCATCAACCATCGCCATCTTCCTCACCGCCACCACTATCATCATCACCACCGCAGCATCGTCAGCACGTGCGCTACCGGGGGTGGTTGTCACGGAAACCAAATAGTTGGTTCCTATTTGATGATCTGGCTGAACCCCGAGAGCCTCAATACTACTGGGTCTTAAACTACTCCGGCCGGAATCAACCAAACAGCACAGAATGTGCTTTAGGTAACCGTAGGAATAGCCAATCAGAGAGCCACATCAAACAGAACCCATCAGGGGTCGGCTAAACGGTGAGCGTAGAAATGAAAGAGAGAAAGAATGACTGAGAGGGAGGTTGAAAGAGAGACCTGTGGTGTGTGTGAGAGGGGGGGAAAGAATAAAAGAAAAAGAGAGAAAGAATACGGGAGAGCGATGAATGAGGAAAGGGGGGTCTCTATGAATACATAATATGGCAGGGCAGAGCCTTACACAACCTGTTAAGTAACCATGACGAAGACCACAGCGAAGGAGCTACAGGTACAAACTAAACCACAACTGTAGGTAGCATGACAACTTCCTGTTTTTCACATAACAATATATCATTTTCAACAAAATGCCCAGTCTTCCTCTTCTCCATCTCTGGCCCTTCCACAGCGACCCCGTGCCCTGTTCTGAGATCAGGGGTGACCCAGGGGTCAGAGTTCATACACTTACCTCCAAATGTTTCCGTCTCATCCAGCAGTAACATGTCTACGGCTGGGTTCGTGTGGGAGCTGGATAAGTGTGGGTTGGTGTCTGTGATGGTCCCTCACCTGACCCTGCTCTCTCTCTATCTCTCTCTCTCTCTCTCTATGTCTCTCTGTCTCTCTCTCTCGTCTCTCTCCTCTCTCTCTCTCTCTCTCTCTTCTCTCTCTCTCTCTCTCTCTCTCTCTCTCTCTCTCTCTCTCTGTCCTAATGCAGAAGGTCCGGATGGTTTCTACTTCCAAACTCTCTCTCCTCTTTCAGTCTCTCTCGCTCGCTCTCTCTCTCTCTCTCTCTCTCTCTCTCTCTCTCTCTCTCTCTCTCTCTCTCTCTCTCTCTCAGTTAGACACTCACAGAAGTCTCCTTCTCTGTCTGGCTCTCCGACTATCTTAGTAACTCAACTTGTGACTGGCTGGCTGACTGTGTGTAATCTGCTGCCTGTTGGTTGCTCTGCTGTGCGGTTCTGAATGCAGTCAGCCCAGCGCCACCAGGAAGCAGCTGAATACTCCTTACATAAGCTGGAGCTGGGGCCCCGCGAGGGGGGGCTTCAGACACACACACAAACAGGTCTATCCTCCACGTCTTTTGTAACGCACACCGACACGCACCACATTCAGGGCTGCATGCTCACTGACTGAGGTAACTTTCGCAATCATTTTCATGTGGATGTATACATGTACATTTCCTGGCACCAGAAACCAGGAAGGTAAGCCAATCAGTTTACAGGGGACAGTGTGAAGCAGAGAGAAGCAGTCAAACCTGAACTTATGAAAGCGGTCCCGTCTGACAGCCTATCACTCACAACAGTTAGACGAGACCAGAAGCTTCTGTCAGACACCAACCCTTTAACATGCAGGTCTGAAGCAGGTTAACACTGGACACCCACAACATGAGGTGAACACAGAGTAGACAGATAAAGGATGAAGCCTACTCACCCATGTCAAACTGTGTGTGTGGGTGTGTGTGTGGGGGGGGGAACAGGCGTCCATGTGTAGGTCCTCTTGCCTGGCCAGAGAGTTATTCCATGTAGGTGTTTGAGGTCAGCGGCAGCCTGCCATGCTGTGTTTCCCCTCTCTCTGTGTGACATGAGCAGAGCTCAAGAGGCCATGGGGACAATTATGAAACAATGGGTCGCTGAAAGCAGCCTTTCCTCTGCTGCCTGTCGGGAGCATCCCCAGCCCTGACACCTCCCCCGTCCAAACTGACACCACTGTCAGTGTGATGTCAGCAGGCCCCTCCCCCTCCAGCAAGGCTGTCTTAGGTAACAAGGGCAGGAGAGTTCAAGGAACTAGGGGAATGAAGGACTCAGACATTTAGGAGGACAAAAATGAAAGAGAAACGTATGGAAAAACACTGAAAGACATAGAGAGAAAGAGAGAGAGAGAGATATGGAGAGATGGAGAGAGAGAGATATGGAGATGGCGAGGAGAGAGAGAGAGAGAGAGAGAGAGAGAGAGAGAGAGAGAGAGAGAACCAAGAGGAAGGGTCCCTCAAATGAACTTTTCTAGGAGCATTCTACAAAAATACATTACATTAGCCTACTTATGTCTGCGGCACAGACACACACAGCCAGCACAGGGATCACACACACAACGGCATGGAGGAACTGGCAGACACTTTCTGAAACAGAGAGACCACACACACACACATGTGCACAAACACAATCACACACCACGGGTGTATCATAACATAACACACAAGCTCCACCCTGGTTCAACCTGACCTGGTTCAACCTGACCCCCACTGTCAACTTTGCCACACTACTACACTTCTGTTCAGCTCTCTCTAGACACGCCTTCCTGTTCCTCTTCAAGATCCCATTTCTCTGTTTACATAAGAGGCTCTGGCCAATCGAGAGGCAGAATAGTCACAGAGCCACCGGTAAACAACCCCCCCCCCTCCCCAACAGCCTGGGGGAAATGGCTCTTCGTCCAACAAAACGCACAGCTAGAGAGACAGGAAATGAACGTCATTATAAAATGGATGCGGTCTCGATGTGGCTAAAGTCCCTTTGTGTGTAGCGTGGGCGCTCAGAGTGCTGTGGTCACAGGAGGAGAGAGGCGCTCAGAGTGCTGTGGTCACAGGAGGAGAGAGGCGCTCAGAGTGCTGTGGTCACAGGAGGAGAGAGGCGCTCAGAGTGCTGTGGTCACAGGAGGAGAGAGGCGCTCAGAGTGCTGTGGTCACAGGAGGAGAGAGGTGCTCAGAGTGCTGTGGTCACAGGAGGAGAGAGGCGCTCAGAGTGCTGTGGTCACAGGAGGAGAGAGGCGCTCAGAGTGCTGTGGTCACAGGAGGAGAGAGGCGCTCAGAGTGCTGTGGTCACAGGAGGAGAGAGGCGCTCAGAGTGCTGTGGTCACAGGAGGAGAGAGGCGCTCAGAGTGCTGTGGTCACAGGAGGAGAGAGGCGCGAGTGGCACACCTAGGAAATGAGAGGGAACTTTTGAGCGTGTCCATCCTGCATCGACGGCAAACCGACATGCATCGAGTTACGCGTGACAGGTGCAAAATGCTATTTTGCAGATTTCATTGATCATTTCTAGCACTGAAACGTGTCAAAGCTGCTCAACTAAAACAACATATTTCTTTTCATTTCTTCATTTCCTTCTTTACTTTGGTGTCAGTTACTTTTCTTTCTGACGAAGTTGTAAAATCACTGAACTGAAAGGACATCAGTGTTTCCCCTACCATTATATTGGGGGAGCGCCCCACCCCCCCAACGGCCCCTCCCGCCCCCCCTGGAAGGTCAAGTTCGTTTTGTAAAAGAAAAAATTGTTTTCTTATATAGTGCCAGATCACCCAAAAATTCATTTAAGGTTACCTTTACTAAAACAGGTCTATAGCTCGCTCTTTTATTAAGCAAACTAAATGGCCTTATGTTATTTATCTTATTTACACAACGGCATGTCATTCTCCCCCCCGTCGCCCGCCGTCGCCACCCCGCCCCAAAGCTGTAAACCCAGGGGAAACACGGACAGTCGACCACGCAGACGTACCTTCAGTGTCTAAGTAAACCCATGAATCCATGTGCATTAACCAAATATGCTCCAATTGCAGTTATTTGACTCTATGGGAGCAAGAATGGGCAAAATCAATTACAAGGCTAACATCTTACAAAAATACGGTTTTACATTTGACCTACTCTACCATGACTATTGTGAATCGGAGAGAGAAAGAGAGACATGGAAAGAAGAAGATGAGGAATGAGGAAGAGAAGAAAGGGAAAACGATGGTCCACGTTCCTTTTCATACCCAACCACCATCTGTAGGGAACAACCAATCAGACCACATCTGGACCCTCCCTCATCAGCATGTAGGACGACCTATGCAACAGGAGGTCACACAAGGAGAAGCAAATAATTCAAGCAGCAACGTTGGAGCAGGGGGTCTCCCAGCCAACAGCATGGGAGAATGTCCCATGAACAAACAAACCTAATCTGTGCCTGGTACTTGTCCTCTCCAAGTTGGACTACTGCAACTCGCTGCTCGCTGGGCTCCCAGCATGCGCAACCCGCCCTCTCCAGAGGATTCAGAACGCAGCGGCCCGTCTGGTCTTCAACCTACCCAGACGCTCCCATGTTACCCCGCTCCTCGTCTCCCTTCACTGGCTGCCGTCACGGCCCGTATCAGATTCAAGACCCTGGTACTGACCTTCCGAGCGGTGAATGGGACTGCACCCGACTACATCAAGTCTCTCCTCCAGCCCTACACCCCCACCCGCCACCTTTGGTCTTCCGCTGACAACCGTTAGGTGGTCCCACCGCTCAAGACCGCCCGGTCCCAACACAAGCTCTTCCCCTGTCTGGCCCCCCAGTGGTGGAATCAACTCCCCACCTCCATCAGAGACACTGACTGTCTCCCCACCTTCAAGAAAAGGCTCAAGACACACTTGTTCCGGGAATACAACGGTACCTAGGAAAGGTGCTGGACATGATGTTAGTTTCTCCCAGGATCAGAAGGACTCTTACTTAGAGACCTGCTGCTCTTGCTGGTTAGCTGTAACTGATTAAACTGTTGTTTGCTCTTCCACAGGTACACTTGTGCACTTTTAAGGTTCATGCTGTTCAATTGTAACTTGTTTAACTCCATGCTCTTATGATTCTTCCCTTTGGCACTTATTGTTGGTTTTTTTCACAATGTACGATCCATGTTTGACTACTTGCAATGTTGGGGATATCTCGTTGTTATGATCAGTGACCTATGCACTATTGTAAAGCTCTCTCTTGGAAGTCGCTTTGGATAAAAGCGTCTGCTAAATGAATAAATGTAAATGTAAATGGTCCAGCCCCCAGGCAAGTCCTGCTCTCCAGCTACAACTTCACCAGCTTTCATTAAACTAAATAACAAACAGGCTGGCAGTGAAAACCACCATGAAACTTTTCCTTCCTCGCTGACCTTATCAGTGAGTTTAGAAGTGTTCAGAAACCAGCCATAGTCCTAATTAGCTATCTTCCTCCTCCTCCTCCTCCTCCTCCTCCTCCTCCTCCTCCTCCTCCTCCTCCAAAGTGGCACTGAGCATCTTGATGGTGACGAGTCATGTGACTAATCATGCTTATGAAAGACCCACAGGCAGAGCTGTTTACGTGTCAAACCTGGAACACGACCATGTACGGAACTCACAGTGTGTTCTCACACACACACACGTGAGATTGTTACACGTGCACACAGAAACAAATCAACACACACACTGAACCTAGTACAGGCCCTCCCACCGCTCTCACTATTATTTTCAGCTCTCATCATCTGTTCCTGAAAGTCTGATTTTGAGTAATGGCTTCTGTTGTTCATGACCTGGGTCAGGGACCAAATGTGTTTGTGTGTGTGTGTGTGTGTGTGAGAGAGAGAGATTATATGGAGGGAGAGGCATTCTATGATGTTGGGTATGACAAACCTGTAGGAGATGAGAGGAGGGGGGGCAAAGACTCGAGGGAGACATAGTCAGAAGAGGTGAGAGGAACCGGAGGATGAGGAGAGCAGTAGAGAGGAGAGAGGGAGAGCAGGAGAGAGGAGAGAGGGACAGAGAGACAGAGACAGAGAGAGACAGAGAGAGAGAGAGAGAGAGAGAGAGAGAGAGAGAGGAGAGAGAGAGAGAGAGAGAGCGAGCCAGAGAGCGAGAGAGCAGAGGAGGAGAGAGCAGAGGAGGAGAGAGAAAGAGTGAGCAGAGTGTGGTCACGACTCAAAGTAATGGGCCAGTGGTTGTTATGGTGACAAAGTGACAGAAGCAGAGCACAGTGGGTGAAACTCCTCAGACGAATGGAAGAGACGAGGGAGGAGAGGAAGTAGAGGAAGAGGAGAGAAGGAGAGGGGGAGAGGAGCAGAGAAGCGACACACCAATGCTGGTACAACCCCGAAATCTCAATGATGAGATGGAGGGATAGGAGGAGGAGGACAGGAGAGAGAGTAGAGAAGAAGAGTCGAAAGTCCGGAGGAGGGACAGACGAGAAGGAGCGAGGGAGGGAGGGAGGGAGTGGAGAAGAGAGGGAGGGAGTGGAGGAGAGAGGGAGGGAGTGGAGGAGAGAGGGAGGGCCCAAGCGAGGAGAGGAGTACAAAGACAAAAGGCGGGAAGTCAGGGAGTGTGAGAAAGAGGGAAACCATAGAAGAGGGGATGGAGAGAGGAAGCAGAGAGGGAGGAGAGAGGGAAGAGAGAGGGAGGAGAGAGGGAAGAGAGAGGGAGCAGAGAGGGAAGAGAGAGGGAGCAGAGAGGGAAGAGCTCCACAGCTTCGTGATGAACGCTGCATCCCGAGGAGAACACCAAGGCCGGCCCGCCTCAGTCACATGGTGCTAACAAGCTGTATCTGCTGCCCCAATTACCACAAACATGAATGTTCCTATACGTACGAGCTGTGTGTGTGTGTGTCTCAGCGAGGGAGACAGAGAGAAATGGAAGGGGGGGGGGCATCAGAGCATGTTTTTGTAAGTGTTTTTCACAGATTTCCACTGTGCATAAGAGCAAACAATCTGTCAACCCCCTCAAACCCCCACCCCCACACACAGCTCAAAAACAAACCAACACCCATCTCTCTCTCTCAGGGTGCTATGCTACAGAGGACAAGTGAAGTCTGTTTCAACCAGGCACCCTTTGTTAGTAAGCTAGTTGGGTGGAGTCTGGTGTATTACAGATTTTCTCGATTGCTAAGATACATTTCTTGAAACAGTCACCCATTTTCTCAAAACTGTAAACACAAAACCAAATATTCAAACTCAATTTCCAAAACCTCTGACTCTTCTGGCATAATCAAACACTCGCCCCTAAACCATGTAACCTGTGTTCAAAATCAAACAATCCTTTCAGATCATAAACACAGCAAATCAATATAAAAAAATGTACAGTAAAAATACAGTAAAAAATGCTGGTTGATGATGAACTATTCTCGTATATGGACACCACTGTGAAAGCTGACATTGTCCCAAACTACCATTAGAAACAAATGTGAACTATTTTGAGTCATTGTGTTTTACAGATGACAACTGTGTTGTATACTGTTTGCCGCCTGTGTTTACATTTTGCAGCACAAGTGAGTTTTGCCGAAAGAGTGTCATTTCGACAAATGGGTTTAGGCCACTGAATATTTGATTCAGAGAATGGGGTTTAAGGTTTTAGCAATTGTGAAACTGTAACATAGCTATCCTCATAACATATTACACAGCAAACAATAAATACATCCAAAGTAGTAGACAATGACAGAGAGTAGACTGAGTAAGAAAGACACAAAGATAGAGAGACAGAGAAATACAGAGAGAGAGAGAGAGCGAGAGAGAGTGAGAGAGTGATAGAGAGAGAGAGAGAGAGAGCGAGATAGAGAGAGAGAGAGAGAGAGAGAGAGAGAGAGAGAGAGAGATAGAGAGAGAGAGAGAGAGGGATCCTCATTCACTGTACAAGCTACTGGTGACCCTAATCCTGCAAAGTAGTTATGTTATGATCCAGGGTTAGTTAGGTAATGTGTGTGAGGGAGAGAAAGAGAGTGACGTAGAGAGAGAGTAAAGAGAAAGAGAGTAAAACAATTAGAAAAAATGAAAGATGGAGAGAGAAAAAGTGGGTTTGAGCTTGAGCAGAAACAGCACCGTTGACCTGAACCGTGATTGTTTTCATCCTAATGTACTGTGTGAACAGTTGATGTTTTCATCCTAATGTACTGTGTGAACAGTTGATGCTGAACTGCTAGCCTGCTAACTGAGGGGTGCAGAGTTGTACACTGGCTGCTGCTCAGCTGCATGCTGCATAGCTGTGCTGACACACAGAACAGAGGGAGGAGGGGAAGGGATTGGCTTTCATAACTGGCTTGTGTAACGCTGCATGTCACCGTGACCCCCCAAAAATCTTTGTTGGTGAGCGCTTGTTTTTTCGGTCCGAGTGCTGTGTGTGTGTGTGTAGCTCAAGTCGAGAGCTGTGCTTCAATGTGCACGTGGTGTGTATGCATGTGTGCGTGTTCAAGCCTGCGTGTTGTCTGTGCGTGTCGCCCCGACCCGGCTGAATGGAAAACAGAATTAGTGTCTGGCTGATATTTATCTCTCTTTCTTTCTCCTTTCTTATCTCCCTGTCTCCATTAACACCGTATCTCCTCCCCTTAACAGCACCCTCTGAAGAAGAGCACACTCAGTCCAGGGCGTAAAGGGAACTGAAGCTTGAAACACGTGGGCTTCTAGACCAAAAATGCACCCAAAAATGTCGGGGGTTGACTAAATAACACTGCGCCCTGAAGCACCCTGTCCGTCATCTGGAAAGGTTAGAGGGGGGGGATTATGAGTTGTCTCTAGATTAGCATAGCGACATCACGCCAGGAGACTCGCCACTCCGATCACACCAGCTGACATACAGCGGTGGCTTCTGATTGGTCGAGCTTGCAGCATCCGCAGCGTTAAATGGATCAATGTTCATTTCTGCTGATGGAGTTTCCCTTCAGTTTTCTATCCTTCCGTACCGTATAGGGACCGTTTCAACCTCGGAATCTGCCTACCAAAGGACTGGTCTTTGCTCCCTGTGACAATCGATAAGTCGACCCATCTGAATCAATCCGACATCATCCATCCTCCCCCTCTGTCAGACTGTGTTTACAGTAAGCCGAGTGGGAGTCATCCAGTTACATAAGGTGTATAATGTCTATAAATGTAAATAGGTGTCCAGTTATATAAGGTATGTTGTCACCTGGAGAACAGGAAGAGCCAGACAGAAACTGCTACAGGACAAGCCTCAAGGCTTAACCCAGAGCTGATCGCACCCCGAACACATTCTGACAACACCCTGACTAGTTCCAACTGGATTGGCCACACATAAATGGAGGTTTAATCGTCATACAACATAAGAAACTCAGTACTTTACACATTGCAGCGGAGGAAAGACACAGCTCTTTGGGTGACAAAGGCAAACAGGACATCTCCTCTCCACGCACCTGGTGAATCCTCTCCCTGGTCTCCATAAACCTCCTGCTCCTCCTCCTCCTCGAGGGGGGGGCTCCTGCATTTCCTCCTCCAGGAGCTCTCTTCATCACACATGGTCTTCCTCGAACCTCCAGGGGCATTACCTCAGCCTATTCATACCTGGGCAGCTGCAATGGACACACACACACACACACACACACACACAGACAAACACAATTACAAGACTGAAAGACTAAACCAGTAGACAGAGTGGCTCTGCTTGTGCAAGAACTGCCCTGTCCAGCCTTGCCATGTGGTACTGAGGTGTCGTCTCCTCATCAGGTGAGTTCAGGTCAGGTCAGTAGAACACAGCCATCTCAGAGCAGCGTTCCTCACCTGCCTTCCATGGAGCAGGTGGCCGTCTGGAAATCCAGCCTCAGCTTGTCTCCTGCCTCGTTGTGAATGGCTGATTATGACTCACTCTGTTGCCACTGGCTAGTTAATGACAGTGTGTGTGTGGAGAGGGGGTTGCCTGAACAAGGGATAGAGTTGAAATGGGGAGAAAAGAGGCTGGGGGGAGGGGCAGTCTGTCTCGTGTCCTAACGACCCCCCATGCCAGGGAGGAAGAAGGGGTGAGTGCACAGCCTGCTGAAACGGGCCTACCTAACAGCATATAGGTCAGGAGTCAGCCAGGGACAAACTTTCAGTTTCAGAGCCCTACTTCCTGATTCCTGTACGCTGTGTACCTCCTGCCCTGAACCCCCTTCTCCCCAAAACACACACACACATGCCACACACACTTCTGTGCACGTCTACCCTCGAAGAATCAGAGGTCAGACAAGGTACGACTAGAACTTCAGAACAGTCAAGTTACACAGGGCATGAAATATGTAGGCTTCAGCGCCATGATACAACACACAAATCACCTCATATGACCACCTTATTGTTTATACATGTGTGTAGTGTACGGGTGTATAAATAACACACTCTCACTATCTCACTCGATGAGACATCCACACGCAGACACTTAAAATCAAAATACGCTCACTAAAACGCACGCGCACACACACAGCAGGGGTGCCAGCACAGAACGCACTGTTCCCGCCGCTCGTTATAGAAAACCCCAGAGGAGCCAGCTGGCGGTGCTTGTGGAGAGTCCTGGACAGGGTGACCACGGCGTGGCCAGATCTTCAACCGCACAGTCTGGACAACACAAGCTATCTGCTCACCTTCCTGTGGACGTGCCGGGTCAACAGGACCCCACGGGGGCGTCCGCCCACCTGCCTGTCTTGCCACAGGGGGCAGGCCGAAGGATAGACATACGGACTGAAAGCTTGACACATTAAAGCCACAACAAACAGAGACAGGCAGGCAGACAAACAAACACAAAGGCAATCGACTACTGACGTACAGAGATAGACAGACAGAGAGCTGAAGGGCATCAAATACCAATGAACAAAGAGACAGGCAGAAAGACAGGCAGACAGACAGGCAGCTGAGGGTGAGGAGAGGGGTCCTGCAGAGCGATTGATGTTCAAACCCAGCTCTGAAGTTCAGCCTCAGCTGCGTTGACCTGGCACTTTGTGTACTACAACAGTCAACCGGAGCGGTTAGCTAGGAACTACCTGTTTACCTGATGCTATCATGCACCCCCAAAAAACACTTGACCTGCAACAGGTCAGACGAGATCCGCTCAACAGTCTCCCGGTGTGACATGTCATAAGGCAGGGTATTGATAGTAACACACAGAGGTTTTCTGTAAGTAGTTGCATTAAAGGTCCTAATGATCCCAGTCTGGGTCACTAGCCCACGTTGCCCATACAGCCGTGTGCCTCAGCCCTGACGTGATCCGGCCCTTAACCCCAGAACAACCCAGGCCAGACAGGAATAGAGCCTCACCCAGGTTAGGTTATTCTGAGCAGGCCCGGTGGTGACCTGCTGCTGTGAACAATGCTGACCAGGGGAGGGTTTTAGAAGCTAAAGCTCTCGGCTAATCCTAGGACGCCAAACTGAGTCACACCGGAGCCTATGTCAGGACTGGGATTGTAGATGACTCGCTGTGGTGTCAGGGACGATGACTATGTTGAATTGCAAGACAACAATCCAGCTACTTTTGGAGATGGTGCCATACCTTCACCTCGACAAGACCACTTAGCCTACTTTAACCAACACCATCTTTTCTACACCTGTTACATAACCCATAAAGAGACTGACAGGCATATAAGACACAAGAAGGACTGAGCAAAAAGGAGGAATTGCCCGATCATGTCGACTTTGACTAAGTGGGTGCCATTTTGATCCCTTCATCAGTCTTTCTATCCCTCCCTCCCTCCGTCTCTCTCTCTCTATCCATCCCTCCCTCTCTCCCTGACTTCCAGCTTGGCAGGTTCACAGGAACAGACGGGAGAGCAAATGAGGGAGGAAGCGAAGAAGGGAGATATGGACGGATGGAGTGAGAAAGTGCAGCTAGCCACCCCCAGACTTTCCAAAATCAGCAGCCACCTTCAGCCTCTCTCCTCTCCAGCCCTCCCCTACCATCCCATAGGATATCTATCCAGTGCTGGTTGGACCACTCCCCTGGTCCCCTCCAGTGGAACAGTACAGCTTTAAAACAACCCATTGTGGTATCATTATCATGTGTTATGTAAGCAATAATAGACTAGAGTCTGTATGTGCCAGATTAGAACAGGGACAGAGTTGGGACTGTACCTTCCCAGCTCATGTTGCGTCTGACTGGGTAGAAGGACTCCTCTGATACCTGAGCCCAGGATAGGTAGACTGGATGTGGGAATCCTTCCAACAGTAGAACCGCTCTGTTTCATGGGGATATTGGTACTTGTCTATCCTCTCTGCACATGAACACATTCCTTATGTTTTAAGAAACCACACATAGGTTTCTATCATCACACTTTACAAACAATTCTCGAGTTCTGTTTTAAAACGTCCCAGTTCAAGTATTTCTTTACAATGATTTTAGGATTAAAATATATGATATGATCATCTATAGACAACACAGAGAGATTGAATTATCTGATCTCTGAATTGTTTTACCCAGATCCAGTCTCTAAAAGTTATTTGAATCCAATTACTCGTTTAAGATGACAAAGCACAATCTAGAAATGCAGTTTAAGAAGAAACTTGGAAGGAGGTTTTACAGAAAACCTGATTGGGTTTCATTTTATGAAACTGATATCCAAAATGTAATATGAAATACAGCTTAATCATAAGCTTATCATTCTCAGCCTATAACTACAGTATCAAAGTCGGTCTTTAAGTCATATAAAACTGTGTGGCACGGCGTTTTTTTTATCATACTGATCCTTAAAACTAGTAGGCTATTAGCTTGGTAATAACACGTATTGTTCACTGTGAGTCCTAAACCCATCGTGTTATTATCAGGTTGTTAGAATGAACCAACGTTTCTACATATCCTGTGTGATTCCCCTGTACAGTTACGAAAACGCGTGCGTTTCATAATATGCTACGGGAGACTGCAACGGCAATGCAGACGGGCAGAGGAGTACCGGCTGACTGTTGTGTATGTAGTTGTCACCGGCTATGCGCTTACAAAAACTACAATTTGCATGTAATGGTAAACTTCTCACCTCTCGCATTCGCTTATCGGAACTTCTACAGTGAAATGTTAAGTTACACGCCGGTCGGATTGTTTTTCTTTCTTCTTTCTGTTCCACTAGGAGGAAGGGTGAACGATGCTACCCTGATGCTACCAGCCCCTTCAGTACTACAAAGCAATGGGATAATTCCGGAAACGCTCAGTCGAAATCTTTAGGGGGAGGGGGGGGGGCACAGGTTCCACTTTGCATAACATCAGCGGAATCGTTATAAAAGTGACAAAAAAATAGGCCGACCATAAATCAACAAGGGGAATAGAGTACACACGCGTTGCCTATTTCATAATAAAACACTTTTAATTCCTGACTGGGCATGTCTTTTTCTTAAAGATAAGCAGCATGGAATGAAATATCTGGTCTTTGTGAACATCTACTGGGAATTGGACAGTCCCTGTGCTCATGGCGACATCTAACGGTCATTAGAGCACAGTGCCGCCAGAACTTACGCAACTTTTGATATATATTGCTTTTACTACTCGGGTTCCTACTATTGTGATGACAGGCGTTCTTTAAGACTGCCAATCTGATAAAAAGGATGTGCATGCTGCCAAACTGATATAGTGTTGTTTACTTTCCAATATACTCACTTATATAGTTGATCTTCCTGCCCATCTTCACTTCTCCCTCCTTTCGCCTCCTCGCTGCCTCCTCAGCAACTGACCGGAAGAGCTCGTTCTCATCGATGAAGCTGCCTTCAAGGGAGCACACCATGCTGCCTGGTATTGAACTGCAGTTACAACTGTGTCCACCAGATGACGGAATGTATCATAGGATTTCTCCTCCATTGCAATGCAGCCTATGACCACAGCAGAAGGATACACCATCATACAGGCCTTAGGCTGCCACCTACATAGACACTCGTGTTCAGTACATGGAGCCATCATTTTCTTCACACAGCCCATGTATGTTCAGTGTTGTCAGCCGATTGAAGCCTGTAAGCCTTCTCTCTCTCTCTCTCTCTCCCCCACCCCCCCCTCTCTCTCTCTCTCCCTTTTTTCTCTCTCTGTCCCTTTCTCTTTCTCTATGTGTATTTTGATTGTAGCGGAAGTCACCTGACTGTTGCGTTGCTCACTTATCAGCAGTGCCATATGCTGTTTTCCATAAAAGAAGAGAAACCAGGCTGGAAGGCTTATCATGTGTTTTTATTAGCACGACTATCCTGTCTAAGGAGGGATTGTGAAGCTGCTATAAATGAGTCTGAACAGACATCTCACACAGCCAGCTCACACAGATACCTCCCTGAACCTGGAAGGGACAAACACACACACAAACACACACTGTGTGTAATTGTAATGATTGTAACGTCGCCAGACACCCGGCCATGGAACTACCTGGCGATGTTAAAAATGTGTATTAGGATGTTGGAGCGATGGAAAGCACAGGGCGGCTCTTCTCAGGCCCATCTGTCTCTCACTGCCCTGGGTCTCCCCGTCTCCCCCTCTCCCTCCCTGCATCCCTGCCCCCCTCCCTCCCTTTCATCAGCAGACTGAAAATGGTGGATGGAGGAGGTGAGAGGTGGAGAGAGAGGTGGAATAAGAGAGGGGTGGAGGGAGGGGACAATAGGTTGCCCTCACTCCTTCCCCTCCCATCTCCCTTTTTGATTTTGAAAAAAGACCTTATTGACCAAGTCTCCTGGAGGATCGATGGAGAAACTGATATGAGAGATGAGAGAGAAGGCTGGAGTGCCTGCAGCAGAGTATTGATCAGGGGATGAGGTGCAGGTTCAGGCTCAGGGTTCTCCTGTATGGACCAGGACAAGATCACGGTAGGCTCTTCTGAAGAAAAGGATCAAGTCAGAAAAACATTCCAAAAGTCACATCCCGAAACTTGGAACTGTCCACTGGAAGCTGAAGTCAAGGCAGGCGAAGGTGTATGAAGGTGAAGGTTTCCAGTTCGATGCTCGATCCTTCCACCTCTGTGCATTCCACATGTTGGGCTCCTCGGGAGGGTCTTCTGAAGAACATAAAGGCCTTAGAGTTCATCAGACAGGAGGTTGTGGAGAACACGGTTTTCCTGCTGGTACTGCTGCTTCTTGGTGGAAACATTCCAAAGAACGCGCTTGCCAAGAGAAAAAAAACATACAGATAATTATCTCATTGAGTTATTCTCTCGTTCATTCATTCTCTCGTTCACAGTACAGCAATTCCGTAATGCTGCATTCGCTCTGCGCCATAAGTCCACTTGCGATGGAAGGAAGCGAGAGAAGAGGTGGAGAAGGGAGGGGGAGAGGACAGGAGGGAGAGAGGGAGGAGGGAGCAGGAGAAGAAAGAGGGTGAGAAGCAGGAGGGAGAAAGAGAAAGAAGACATTGGGAGGTATAAAGACAAGATGAGAGGATCATGAGAGGGGAGGTGAAGGAGAGGGAGAGAGAGAGAAGAGAGAGAAGAGAGAGAGAGAGAGAGAGAGAGAGAGAGAGAGAGACTGGACTTAGAAAGAAGTTAGTCTAAACAGGTCTCTCTCTTGGTCGTTGGGCAGTGGAACTGCTGACCAAAACTGCCTGGCTATCCATCAATCCATCAGTCTTCTCCACACAGCCAATGGACTTCCCCCGTACTCATTGCCACCAGAGACTGAGTGGAGTGCTGGCACATGCCTCATTTTAATCTCCTTAAGTATGCGTCTCCATACTGTCAATGGGCCAGTCTGTCAGGGTGACTGATTGGAGCCCAGGCAGTCAGACCACTGCCCAGAACCACACCAGTCACTGGTGACTCATCAGGTGGTTCTTAGTCTGAAAACAGTTCAGAATGACCATGAACGCATGGATAGAATCATGAATTGATGGATGGATGGATGGGGTGGGTGGGTGGGGTGGATGGGGTGGATGGATGGATGGATGGGGTGGGTGGGGGTGGGTGGGGGTGGGATGGATGGATGGATGGGGTGGGTGGATGGATGGATAGATGGATGGGGTGGGGTGGGGTGGGTGGATGGGTGGGTGGGGTGGATGGGGTGTGTGGGTGGATGGGGGTTGGGTGGGTGGGTGGATGGATGGGGTGGGGTGGGTGGGTGGATGGATGGGGGTGGGTGGGTGGGGGGGATGGATGGATGGGGGGGATGGATGGATGGGGGGGATGGATGGGGTGGGTGGGTGGGGGGGATGGATGGGGGTGGGTGGGTGGGGTGGGTGGGTGGATGGATGGGGGTGGGTGGGTGGGTGGGTGGGGTGGATGGGGTGGGTGGGTGGGGGTGGATGGGTGGATGGGGTGGGTGGGTGGGTGGATGGCTGGGGTGGGGTGGGTGGGTGGATGGGTGGGGTGGGTGGGTGGATGGATGGGGTGGGTGGGGTGGGTGGGGGGGATGGATGGGTGGGGGGGATGGATGGGTGGGGGGTGGATGGGGTGGGTGGGTGGGTGGGTGGGGTGGGGTGGGTGGGTGGGTGGCTGGGGGTGGGTGGGTGGGGGGGATGGGTGGGGTGGGTGGGTGGGATGGGGGGTGGGGTGGGTGGGTGGGGGGCATGGCTGGATGGGGGGGGATGGCTGGGGGGGTGGATGGGGTGGGTGGGGTGGGTGGGTGGGGGGGCGGGGATGGGGGTGGGGTGGGTGGGGTGGGGTGGGGGGTGGGGTGGGTGGGTGGGTGGGTGGGTGGTGGGGGGGGTGGGTGGTGGGGGGGGGTGGGGTGGGGTGGGTGGGGGGGTGGGTGGGTGGGTGGGGGTGGGTGGGTGGCTGGGGGTGGGTGGGGTGGGTGGGTGGATGGATGGGGTGGGTGGGTGGGTGGGGTGGATGGGTGGGGTGGGTGGGGTGGGTGGGGGGTGGGTGGGTGGGTGGGTGGTGGGGGTGGGGGTGGGTGGGTGGGGTGGGTGGGGGGTGGGTGGGTGGGTGGGTGGATGGGATGGGGGTGGGTGGTGGGATGGATGGATGGATGGTGGGGGTGGGTGGGTGGGTGGGGGTGGGTGGGTGGATGGGGTGTGTGGGTGGATGGGGTTGGTGGTGGGTGGGTGGATGGATGGGGGTGGGTGGGTGGGTGGGTGGATGGATGGGGTGGGTGGGTGGGGGGATGGGATGGATGGGGGGGATGGATGGATGGGGGGATGGATGGGGTGGGGTGGGTGGGGGGGGTGGGGTGGGTGGGTGGGTGGGTGGGTGGGTGGGTGGGTGGGTGGGATGGATGGGGTGGGTGGGTGGGGGGGTGGTGGGTGGGATGGGGTGGGTGGGTGGATGGATGGATGGGGTGGGTGGGTGGATGGATGGGTGGGATGGGTGGGATGGGGTGGGTGGGTGGGTGGGTGGGTGGGTGGGTGGGTGGGTGGGTGGATGGGGTGGGTGGGTGGGTGGGTGGGTGGATGGATGGATGGATGGGGTGGGTGGATGGATGGATTGTTACAACAGTTTGAATATAAGGTTGAAGTTGCTGTTTGTGACCCTTGGCTCTAAATCCTTCACCACTTCCAGATATATAGAAACGAGCAGACTGATGAGAGTGAAATCCTCACACTGTTTCTCGGCCCATGGTGTTTTCATGTATCTCTGGTTCACGTGATGAACCACTTCGTCCTCCATGGCATGTCAGCAAGACATATGGCACGCACACTTTCCTCACCAAGAAACGGGTGACTCAAGCTGAGACGGGACGCGCGCGAACCTGCTATAGTTCCAGCAGCGTCAGCAGCCCTATGCTCGTACACAGAGCTCGGTTTCTCTCGTCTTGCTCTCGACTTGCTCTCGCAGTTCGCGCGCGCCCCTCACGTCAGGTCTGTGGATGGAAGGTGATGATGGCGGTAGAGGAGCATCGCTGAGTTCGCGACTAGGTTTTTATATTAATACAATAAACTGCTGATTGACACAATACATCTCCTCCGTCTCCCTAACGAGGGAAAATGGGAAACGAAGCCAGCCTCGAGGGAGGGGGACAACCCGGGGAACCAGGCTCCATCTCTATGGCGGGAGCTCCGGGTTCAATTTCAGCACCACCGGGCTCTGGACAGCACATCAAGCCCGTAAACGGTGCTGCGGCCGGGGGAGGCATTGGTGGCGGACCGGGGATCGGGATGAATAGGTAAGACCCTTTTGACTCGCGCTGCGGTGGATCCCAGATGTTCGAACACATTTTTGAAAAGGTTTAATTGCTTTGAACCAATTATCGACAAACGTGTATTCACTGTTGGATGATAACGATGATATTCTTGATGTGATTAATTGGCTCTGTTTTCAAACTATGGCTTACTTGGTGTGATCTTTCAGCGTCCTGTGGTATTTCATGACTGACTTGTTTTTCTAATGGGTACCTGCCTATCGGGACGTGTCATGCAGAGCAAGCAGGAAGCGGATGGTGTGTTAACGCTTGTATAACCTACCTGAGAGGAGGTTGCACTATAAAACGGTATAATAATATTGAAAGAGTCAGATTTATTTCGAGTACGTCGCGAAGGATACTCGATGTCAAGCCTGCTAGTTTCCGCATGGGTGTTTGCAAGGGGATGATGATGCTGAAGGCTGTGTGCTTGTTTGCGTGAATGCGTGCGTGCCTGTGCGCCGTGCGTGTGTTGGGTTATATGTGTTTTATGAGTGTAGTAGTATTGTAAGTCATTCGCGTCAGTGTCGCCAAACTCTCAATAATGAAGTGTAAACGAGCCCGTGTTCACGTTCTGTGGAGGTTCTTCAGGGCACCAGCCCGCATTCGAGCTCAGGCACTAAAACATAATTCCCACGATCCCACGATGTTTCGACAAGGCTTGAACGATACAAACATATGATCTCAGTTGCTGATTAATTAGTATTTCAGTTGAACATTTCCGCTTTAGCGAAAAATATTAGGTGCCACAATTGTATCCATGGTTTGTTTCAATGCAAAACGCGGGTAGATCCATCCTTATATAATATAGCTTGATGAGGATGAAAGCCCGCATCACGTTAGGAGGAATAGATTTTCAGCAGTCGTACTAATTTTAAATTCGTGATAATCTACTATAGGCACAATAATTCGTATAATGTAAGAGCGTGGTTCGTTTTGTTCTAAAGTGGCTGCGATAAGAGAGATGCTCTATTCCGAAAGTGTGCCTGCACCAAGTCTTTATAACACTGTAATAAAAGTACATGTGAACAGATTGAATCACGTGCAGTGAGTATTCGCTCGTCACCCGGGCGCGCGTTCCCGTTTCTGACTGCCTGCCCCTCTCCATCTATTTCTCTTCCTCTGTCTCCATCTCACGCGGACCAAAGGAGCTGTTCTGCGATTATATTACTCTACTGGGTGTAGGAGGAACAATGCAAGCAGTAAAGAGATTTGTTGCTTAATTCACATTAATATTCCGCTAACAGCTCACCTTTCGGGGGTGGATTTTCATTCATTTCAATTGAGCCATTCATTTGTATCCTCATCATCACTATCTCCTCCCCGTGCGCTGTCCAATGGCGAGTGGAGGAGACTACTATAGACCATTCTGCCCTTAGGAGAGATCTGCAAAATGGAAAATATATCAACGTAAAAGTCCTCCATTACAATGGAACAATGCTAATTAGGGCTATGATAGCATACCTTGTGTGCATGTGTGTTTTGTGTGCATGTGTGTCAATGACATGTATTCTGCTGTCTATCAGTCAGTCAGTGTGTTGGGTCTTTGTCGAAAAAAACATGGAGGTTTCGTGCGGCAAACACAAGTGTCGTTTCCCCTCAGTTTTCCGCATATAGTTTCTCTGCAGATACATTACAGTGTTTCTCTGCAGATACATTACAGTGCACTGTAGCTGACATCCCTGTAAGCTCACAGCTTTCACCGTCCTTGATTGTCAGTCCTAGTCCTCTCCTGACGCATGTTCTATGTCTTGATGAAGTGTGAAGCCGCTAATCAAGTGGGTGGGAAGTGGGTGGGTGTGTGTATAATTGTATGTGTGTGACAGAGGTTCTCTGCCTACAGAAAAGACACACCCGTTTTATGAATCCCCCTCTGCCTTTCTAAAAGCCTCTTCTGGTAGGAAGGTCTGTAGAGCAGGATTATGGATGACCA
>CAEFZP010001883.1:0-10000 GCA_903064625.1 Mallotus villosus | reverse complement strand
CGTATTTAACTGCAGGAAACACTGGGGTCCCAAACCCTCAGGTCTGTGGGCAGGTGGGCAGGCATGCGCACAAGTGTGTGTGTAAGTGCGCTTGTGGCGTCAGTGTGTGGGATGTGTGTGCATTTGTGCCTGTGTTAACGTGCTGAATCCATCTCCAGCAAGTGAGTCTGTCCATCTGAACCAGCCATAAAACGACTAAGCGGTGAATACGCTGAGAAGGTTCTGAATGATGAGACTGTTACTAACTGTCTGCCTGGAGGGAGAAGGGGAGTGGATCTGAGGACTTTAGAGATCCCTCTAGTTACCTGACTAGCTGGCTGGTTGGCTGGTAGGAGGGCTGGATGACTGGTTGGTTGGCTGACTGGATGACTGGCTGGCTGGCTGACTTATAGGCTGGCTGGCTGGCTGGCTGACTGGCTTATTGGCTGGCTTGCTGGCTGGCTGGCTGGCTGACTGACTTATTGGTTGGCTGGCTGGCTGGCTGGCTGGTTGGCTGGATGGCTAGCTGGCCGACTGACTTATTGGCTGGCTCGTTTGCTGGCTGACTGCCTGACTGGCTGGGGGAGCAGACTGTTAGTAGCTGAGAGCAGGCCTCCTGCCTCCTGAGTTAGTATAAATCATTAGGAGACAAAGCTCTCCCAGTAGGCAGGCTTGGCTTGAGTACAGCGCAGTAACCTTGCAAGGGGGCAGCACCAGTAAGCATATCTGTCTGTTAGGTCTCTATATTAAGGCCTCTGCCATGTCCTGCCAGCGTGTCATGGTCTCTGTGTATGAGAAAGGTGTAATGGAAGTGAGATCGTATCAAGTCTTTCTCCATGAGACACCATTTCTGACAACCGAGTTCAGAAAGTCCTTATATGATCTCAAACTAGTCCGGTCTAGTTTTCACTTCTGTCGTTGGCCACACTCCGGAATAGAGCTTAACAGTGTTAATGGTGTGCTGTTGGGATTGCTATCCTAAGTCAGGATTGAAGAGGCTGGTGTGAGCTAGGCCAAAGCTTCAGAACCAAAAAGTAAGCTAGCTACCAGCCATGTCACACATTGTGTTCTCAACAACCACACAGACAAGCATGGTGCGAGTGTATTATACAGTATATACAATGAATGGTACACTGCCATTCTAGGGTAGCACAGGCTGAAGCACATGCTTGTTAGTGCACACTCCCATTCACACATTGTCTGTAATGGCTGCCCTACATCTTGCCCCCTGGATCAGCCGAGCAGGAAGAGGCAGCCAGTGCCCACTCATTAACATCCTGTGCGACACTGATAAATGACCCCAGAGAAATGGCCAAGTGGCTCTGTAAACACTTAGAGGAAACAGGAGGGTGTTTTCTGTGTGTGTGTGCGTGTGTGTGTGTGTGTGTGTGTGTGTGTGCGTGCATGGTTTCTGCTGTGTATCATTACGAGACGTCTGTGTTATTGAGTGCGAGGCGTGGCAGCGTTGTTAGGGAGCATAAAGCAGCCTGTTCCAGAACGGCTTTGCGCGTGGATTCCATCTCTCCTTCCGGCTCGGGGTACTGTGCAACGAGACTCGTCCTCCCACATAGAGAGACCCAACACTGCCAAGGCAGAATGAAGGAGGGACGAAAGGAAGGGGGATGGAATGTAAGGTTCATGGTGAATGTGTCCCACCAGTTAGATTGATCTGGGTGCGTCTGGGTTGGGGTAAGCAGGGTTGGGGTGTTGGCACGGCAGGGCTCAGCACAGGGGCGGTTAACCTGGCTCCTCTGGCCTGGCTGCTGTTTTCCCTCCATGCACAGCTTGGGAGAGTGAACGACAGAGATAAAGAGAGGGAGGGAGCGAGAGGGTGGAGGGCCGGGGAGGGCGGGAGGAAGGCAGCCCTGGCGGCTGTGAGTCCGTCCCGCTGACAGCTCCGCTCTTACATGCTGCTTCTTCCTCTGGTGGATCACACGGGCTTTGAGATTTGTGGTTGAGTCGCTTCCCGACCTCCACCCTCTACCACCACCAGCAGCTCTCTCTTCCTCCCTCTCTCCTTCTGACTTTGCAGCACCATCATGGTATGAGGACAGCAGTGTGTGGAAATGGAATAAGGGGGTGGGGGGGGGGTGTGCAGAAGCAGAGACACTCTAGTCTTCGTAAGTGTGTGTGTGTGGTTGTGTGTGTGGTTGGGTGTGTGTGTGTGTGTGCTGTGGAAGTTCCCGTGCCACATATGAAGTGTTTCTCTGCGGTGGTAGCGCTGGCCCTGGCTCCAGGCTCCTGGCTCCAGGCAGGACAAGCGTCCGTGTTGTTGTGATGGCTCGTCCCGGCTGCACCATCTGCACCACACACATGCCCCACTTCTACTTCCACTGAGGCGGACGGGGAGAGGGCATGGGGGGTGCGGGGAGGTGGGGGGGGGGACTCCGGGGACTCTGTCCCTGAAGAGAATTCGATGAAGAAAAAAAATACCCTGATCTCGCAAAGAGAGAGAAAAACTTTCCAATGCTCCAATGCTCTGGATGTCTGTGTGTCTGTGTGTCTGTGTGTGTGTCTGTGTGTGTGTGTGGGGATGTTCTGTCAGAGAAACCCTGTGCAGGGGACTGACTGCTGTAAAATGGAGCATATTGTTCATGTTTCAACCGCACCTTGACTGGCCAGACCGGCTTTGTTGTAGATAGATAAGAACGAACAGCCCCCCCTCACACACGCACACACACACACACACACACACACAGAACACACACACACAAACACACACAGAACAGTGGCCTTGCCACGGCTGCCTCTCGTTATTGTACTTGAACATTTCGATTTCATACAATAAAGATCAGGAGGAACACACAAAACCTTCTTGCTGGACAAGTGAAACAAACTTACAGCTTTCTCACACACACACACACACACACACACACACACCACACACACACACACACACACACACACACACACACACACACACTCACACTCTCAATCTCCAGGCCCTTGGAATGTTGGGGAGGGGGGGGGGTCAGATTGAGATGGTGACAAAGGAGTAGTTGACAGCTACAGAGGCAGGTGACTGACCAGGCCTCCCTCCACATCTAGAGGTTCCACAGGGCATCCAGACTCACGAGGAAGATCATGGCCGCTCAACATCCCAGCTGGCGGCTTCAGTCAGGAGATGTAGTCCTGCTGTACCCACATGGCGCTATTTTCCAAGGCTACGAGTGTGTGTGTGTGTTGGTTGTATGCTTCCTTGACAGTGCTCTTCTGTGTTGCAGGGGTCCGACGGGCAGCCCCAAGCCAGGGGTCCAGCCTGGCTATGGAGACAGCAGGGCAGGAGGAGGAGGAGGAGGAGGAGGAGGAGGAGGAAGAGGAGGAGGAGGAGGAGGAGGAGGAGGAGGGAGGGGGGCGAGCCGAGCCCTACAGACTAGCCACCCACGAGAGCCCCACCCCCCAGAGGATGCAGTCCAGCCCAGCTCCAGCCCAGGGGACCGGCATGGGCCACGGCCCAGGGATGGGCTCAGGGATGGGCCACGGCCCAGGGATGGGCCACGGTCCTGGGATGGGCTCAGGGATGGCTCCTGGCCCCGGTGCTGGTATGGGTCAGGGCCAGGGTCCGGGTCAGCACGCATCAAGACGGAACCTCCAGGTGGACTTCAGTAGCTCGGGTCGGACGGGTCGGTCTCCCTCTGTGTCTCCAGACAGGAGCAGCAACCCCACCTCGCCCTACTCCGTGCCCCATCTGGCCCCCATGCCTACCAGCAAGCTGTGTCCAGTCTGCACCACCACCGAGCTGACCAACCCACCAGACATGCCCAACTACAACACCTGCACGCAGTGCCACTCCACCGTCTGCAACCAGTGTGGCTTCAACCCCAACCCACACCTCACTGAGGTAAGGCAATGTTACTGTAGAGAGAGAGAGAGGAAGAGAGGCAGAGAGAGAGAGGGAGAGAGAAAGAGATGAGAGAGAGGGAGAGGGAGAGAGAGAGAGAGAGAGCTAGAGAGAGAGACGAGAGAGAGAGAGAGAGAGAGAGGGAGAGAGCGAGAGAGAGAGATAGAGAGAGGCATAGAGAGAGAGAGAGAGGCATAGAGAGAGTGAATGAGTTCAAGAAGTTGCAATAATTCCTCCGGAGGCAGTGACAGAATCTCTCAGTGTGTATGTATGTGTGTGTGTGTGTGTTTATATCTCTTTGATGTGTGTGTGTGTGTTTATATCTCTGTGTTTGTGCGTGCGTGTGTTTATATCCCTGTCTATGTGCGTGTGTGTGTTTATATCTCTGTGTTTGTGCGTGCGTGCAGCTGAAAGGATGAGAGGACGAGGTGAAAGGAGAGAAAGGGAAGGGTAAAGTGGAGGAGGGAGGAGGTGAAGACCGAGGCCTGGGTGAAGAAAGGGGGATGAGTGGAATGAAACACTGAAGAGAGGAGAGAAAGGGATGGGATGCTTCTAGGAGGAGAGATAAAGCCTGTCTGAACAGGATCCAGCCGTGGTGCACTTTATCAACCTGCAACCTAAGGCCTTGGTCAGAAGCTGCATGTGTCAAACGCTAGTTGAATTCTCTGCGATAACCGTATGTGTGCATGTGTGTGTGCTTGTGTGTGTAGTAATTGGTGTAAGTACCTAAAGCCCTGATCCCATTAGAGATCCTATTAGATAACCCTGAGGTAATGCCTGGGTCAGACCCACATGATCATTACGCTGTTCACCTCACACCTCTACACAGGCACAGTGCAGCCTCTCGTCAATGACCTAGAATCTTTGGTCCAGTCAGAACTACAGTCAGACACCCTAAACATCCAAGATGCTAAAAGCCAGCAATTTGTTTCAGTTTCAACGCAAAAACAAGCTCAACACCGCAGCAGTATCATTCCCTCACCAACCGTTTTCTTTCCTACATCCAGCCTACTCACCAACACTTCTGCTTGTGCATTTATCTAATCTAATCGAATCGAATCCAAATCTAATCTAATCCAATTTAATATGCTCGGAACGAGATGACATCCTCATTTCATTTGCATGCGCTGATATCTGTGTGACTTAGTGTTGTATTGACTCAGCTCACAAGGCCAAGCAGCAGTATTAGAGAGGGATGATGTGTTTTGATCTGGGAACAGAACGCTTGACATTTGAGCAGGATGGTGCAACATCACAGTCTTAGACTTCCAGGATCTGTGGGATCAGCGTAGCTAACGGAGGAGACAGGCTCGAGTGAGTTAGCATCACACACAGACACAGACACGCACACACACACGCATACGCGCAGGCACAAGTGCACACACACACAGACACACACAGACACACATGCGCAAAGGCACACGCGCACACACACACACACACACACACCACACACGCACACAGACAAAGACACACACACAGGCTGATCATGCAGTCTCACAGCCTCTTCTCCTTGACAACTGTTTTTCGGGACTTTTGCCTGACTGTGGGCTAATTTTAGCCCCAGCATGCAAGCAGGTTTCGTAATAGAGTTGTGCGTGAGTGTGTTTGTGTGTTCATTAGCTTCCGGAGAATGCCACCTGCACCTCCTGTGAACTGGCAGCACCTGGCTGTCAAGTATGGCAAGACTGAGTGCCATGCCTGAAATACTGCAGTATTTCCACTGTGAAACTGTGCAGGAAGGATCCACAACAGAGAGATAGAGAGAAATGTGTTTTTCTTTTAATCATTTTGAATACTTCTGTGTTTGATTGATCGAGCCACCATGGACACATGGTTGTTCTCTGGAGACACAGTCAGCGATCGAAGTGAAAAGATTTTCGAATAATATTTGAGCCAAGTCTGTTCGATCATGGTATGCATTACGGTAGAATAACCAGCATGGCCAGTTGACAAGCCATGATCTTCTCTGATTGAGCTCCTTTAGAGATTTACATTTACATTTATTCACATTTATTCATTTAGCAGACGCTTTTATCCAAAGCGACTTCCAAGAGAGAGCTTTACAAAAGTGCATAGGTCACTGATCATAACAACGAGATATCCCCAACATTGCAAGTAGTCAAACATGAATCATACATTGTGAAAAAAAACCAAAATAAGTGCCAAAGGGAAAAATCATAAGAGCATGAAGTTAAACAAGTTACAATTGGACAACATGAATCTAAAAGTGCACCTGTGGAAGAGCAAACAACAGTAAACTACCTCACAGCGAGTACAATAATTTTAATCAGTTACAGCTAACCGACAAGAGCAGCAGCTCTCTAAGTCAGAGTCCTTGTGATCCTGGAAGAAACTAACATCATGTCCAGCAGATCTTTCCTAGGTACCGTTGTATTCCCGGAACAAGTGTGTCTTGAGCCTATTCTTGAAGGTGGGGAGACAGTCAGTGACTCTGATGGAGGTGGGGAGTTGATTCCACCACTGGGGGGCCAGACAGGGGAAGAGCTTGTGTTGGGACCGGGCGGTCTTGAGCGGTGGGACCACCAGACGGTTGTCAGAGGAGGACCGAAGGTGGCGGGAGGGGGTGTAGGGCTGGAGGAGAGACTTGATGTAGTCGGGTGCAGTCCCATTCACCGCTCGGAAGGTCAGTACCAGGGTCTTGAATCTGATACGGGCCGTGACGGGCCGCCAGTGAAGGGAGACGAGGAGCGGGGTAACATGGGAGCGTCTGGGTAGGTTGAAGACCAGACGGGCCGCTGCGTTCTGAATCCTCTGGAGAGGGCGGGTTGCGCATGCTGGGAGCCCGGCGAGCAGCGAGTTGCAGTAGTCCAACTTGGAGAGGACAAGTGCCTGGACCAGCAGCTGGGTGGAGTGCTCAGACAGGTATCTCCTGATCTTCCGGATGTTGTAGAGGGTGAATCTACACGACCGGGAGACAGCAGCGATGTGGGCTGTGAGGGAGAGCTCGTCATCCATGGTAACCCCGAGGTTCCTGGCAGAGGACGAAGGGGTCTCCATCGCCGATCCCAGGGTGATTGAGAGGTCATGGGAGAAGGACGGTTTGGCCGGGATGATGAGGAGTTCGGTTTTGGCGAGGTTCAGCTGGAGGTGGTGCTTGGTCATCCAGGCAGAGATGTCTGTGAGGCAGGCCTCAATCCTGGCTGAGATCCCCGGATCGGTCGGGGGGAACGACAGGTAGAGCTGGGTGTCGTCAGCGTAGCAGTGGTAGGAGAAGCCATGGGAGGTGATGATTGGTCCAAGCGAGGTGGTGTACAGGGAGAAGAGGAGGGGTCCAAGGACGGAGCCCTGTGGGACACCAGTGGAGAGCTGGCGGGGGTCAGACACATCGCCTCCCCAGGAGACCTGGTAGGATCTTCCCGACAGGTAGGACGAGATCCACTGAAGTGCAGTGCCAGTGATGCCCATCTCGGAGAGTCTGGCGAGCAGGATCCGATGGTTAACCGTATCAAATGCTGCAGAGAGGTCCAGCAGAATGATGACGGATGACCTCGAGGCTGCTCTGGCAGACTGGAGGGCCGTGGTGACCGACAGGAGGGCAGTTTCAGTGGAGTGGCCCGTCTTGAAGCCCGATTGGTGGGGGTCAAGCAGGTTGTTCTGAGTGAGAAAGTTTGACAGTTGGTTAGATACAGCGCGTTCAATTGTTTTAGAAAAGAAGGGTAGAAGTGATACCGGTCTGTAGTTCTGGAGGACAGCTGGGTTAAGGGAGGGTTTTTTGAGTAGGGGTCTAACTCTGGCCTGTTTGAAGGCAGAGGGGAAAGTGCCAGAAGTAAGAGAAGAGTTGAGGACATGGAGAAGGAATGTTATGATGGAGGGAGAGATGGTTTGAAAGAGAGGGGAGGGGACTGGATCAAGGGGACAGGAGGTGGGGCGATGAGAGAGAATGAGGTCAGAGATCTCTGCCTCAGATAGGGCCGAGAAAGAGTTGAGACATTTAGTAGGGTCAGTCATAGAGGGTGAGTGAATAGGAAAGGTTGGTTCAGGGAACCGACTGCTAATGTCAGCAACTTTTTTCTCAAAGAAGGAAGAGAAGTCGTCTGCTGTCAGAGTGGAGGGAGGGGGTGGGGGAGGTGGGTTAAGAAGGGTGGAGAAGGTAGAGAAAAGTTTGTGAGGGTTTGAGGCAGAGTTAATTTTGTTCAAGAAGTAGTGAGTTTTAGCATCAGTTATATGGGATAGAGAAGGATTTGAGGAGGGAGTGATACTTATCAAGGTCTAGACTGTCGTTAGACTTGCGCCATCTCCTCTCAGCCGCTCGAAGGGTGGAACGTTCTTCACGAATAACATCAGTGAGCCACGGGCAGGAGGGAGAAGATCGCGCAGGCCTAGTTGACAGGGGGCAGAGGGTGTCAAGTGATTCAGTTAATGTGGATAACAGCATGTTAGTGGCAGTGTCGGTGGGGTGGGACATGAACTCGTTAATAGGAGGGAGGGAGGATGTTACAATGGAGGAGAAGTGTGAGGGGGATAGGGAGCGGAGATTGCGTCTGAAAGTTACGAGGGGAGGGGAGGTAGTACGCGCTCACTCTGCACAGGGCCTTAACTACGACTCCGATGAATCCGCAATCGTATTCTGCTTAGCATTTATTACCAGACACACCATCGCATTCTCGTCCGACTGCAAGATCTGAATCGCAACAGGACTAGTGGAATAAGCGCTGGTTGCACCGAAAAAATCAAGACGTTGGACGCGAAATCCCAATCACGAACAACGGAGCCACCATAGCAAGAACACTGCCAAGCAATAACACAAGAAACAGACAAGCTAGTCCGCTCACCTCGGTTGATGTACATAGGGGGATACTATTCCGTGTAACTACGGAAGACCCTTAATTCCGTCAACACAGTCGTATCACAGGACCATCGTGAGGAAACGATCAAGAGTCCGCGGATGTTAGTCATGCTAATACGATGGCTAACTCATAAGAAGACTGCCCTCTACCCCCATGAAACATGACAGCTTTGGCCGCCGGTCGACTCAGTACATCTCCCCGCAGTTTTGACTGAGAGCCGACGTCGCAGGGTGATTTTGCAAGAGTGCGGAGTCACGGGGCGCTGATAAGAGGGAGCTTGTCGCAGTCGGCGTCCCCCGAGTATTACCTTTGAATGTAAAAGTGCTTGGAGGGCGAGCAACAACGACCAGAGGAGGATAAAAAAGAAAGAGGAGAAGAGTTGGAGGGAGAGAGATAGAGAATTGGATAAGAGTGATCAGAGGTGTCGTGGGTTACAGAGGTTAGGTCAGTGATACAGTTACGTGTCAGGACGAGGTCCAGCTGTTTTCCTGCCTGGTGGTTTGCTGTGTGTTGAGCAACGTCAGGTCAAAGGAGGTCAGGAGAGACTTGAACTTGAAGTCAACAGCCTGCGTTCCATCGAGATGTGATGTTGAAGTCCCAAGAGTATCAGCGTGTGTCCATCATCCGGGAGGGCGCTGAGGAGCATGTCCAGCTCTCCACAAGTCAGCTAGGGGCCCTGGTGGGCGATAGAAAGACATTAACACATGCTTTGATCGGATCAGTTAGCAGCACATCGGGGTGTTCACATGATTTGCAGTACAGAGAGTGTTTGTTGGATGTGCATTTAATATGTGGGAAAGAAGCAGACCTGTCCCACCACCTCTCCCAGTTAGGCAGAGGCGAGAGATGGAGACGACTGTCGTGGTTGACAGAGAGAGCAGCTGGGTGCAGTGTGTTTCTCTGGTAGAATCCATGTCTCTGTTAGCGCGCGGCATCATAGAGAAGCATGGGATATGCGAACGCTGGAATGAGTCGCCTTTTTACAGCCGACTGGCAGTTCCAGAGCCTATAGAATAGAGAGAGAGGCAGGTGGAGACGATCTAGAGAGGTAGCTAAAGTTAGCAGTGGAACGTATATACTATCGAGACATATCGACGTCTAACGTCTGCGTGTTGTAGTGACGGGAATGCTGAAGAAGCACATGCGAGCGATAAATGTGTTCTAGGTAGACAGTAGTAAAAATAGTATAGAGATAGAGATAGATTAGAGATAACCTAATCCTGAAGTCCTCAATGAGTTTCTATAGATTGCTGGTACGGATATGATTTTCAACCCCGAGCCACCTCGCTGTTAGAATGCCCTGTTGGTGATGTGTTATGTCTGAGCCGGGACATAAACAAAAGTAAACACGCGCTGTGGAGAGGCGAGG
>CAEFZP010001882.1:0-22500 GCA_903064625.1 Mallotus villosus | reverse complement strand
GTGTGTGTCTTTGTGTGTTTGACAGAGAAAGAAAGAGAGAGTGCTATGTGTGTATGTATGTGTGTGTGTGTGTGTGTATGTGTGGTGTGTATGTGTGTATGTGTGTGTATGTGTGTGTGTGTGTGTGTATGTGTGTGTATGTGGTGTGTGTGTATGTGTGTATGTGGTGTGTGTCTGTGGTGTGTATGTATGTGTGTGTGTGTGTGTGTGTGTGTGTGGTGTGTGTGTGTATCTGTGTGTGTATGTGTGTGTGTGTATGTGTGTATGTATGTGTGTGTATGTGTGTGTGTGTGTCTGTGTGTGTGTGTGTGTGTGTGTGTGTGTATGTGTTTGTGTATGTGTGTGTGTGTCTGTGTGTGTGTGTGTATGTGTGTGTGTATGTGTGTGTGTATGTGTGTGTATGTGTGTGTGTGTGTGTGTGTGTGTGTCTGTGGGAGGGAGGGAGAGTGCTCTAACAAAGCCTGATTTCTGTATAATGTGCAGTCAGGAGAGAACAGAATGATGAAGAAAGGAGCCGAATCTGAAAGGAACTAACTGAGGGAGAGAAAGACACATGGTCACATGGAGTTAATGAGCGCTTAGGGAATCGGGCTAGTAATCAGAAGGTTTCTGGTTCAATTTCCCGGCCGTGCCAAAGGATGTTGTGTCCTCCACTTCACCCTACTTGCCTCGGGGAGAATGTCCCTGTACTTACTGTAAGGCGCTCTGGATAGGAGCGTCTGCTAAATGACTAAATGTAAATGTAAAGAAAGAGAGAGAAGCATACTTCAGTTATTCTTCTCAGTCTAGTGTTCCATGTGTAAGGATGCAGTTCTGGTGTGACACAAGCAGATTTCACAAATGTGTGTATATACATATATATACAGTATACTGTTGATATATAGAGGATACTGTATATATCTCATATCTCCCCTCCTATCAGTCCTCATCTCCCCGTCCTCTCTCTCCTGCCAGTAAAAGATTGTGTGGGGGAGAGGTGGAGAGGCGGGGAGAGTACATGACTAGTCTTGCTCCACAATGGTCACGGTCATGGGTGCACATCTCCCTCTTCATGATCTCCCTGTTCTTGCTCTCATCCTTTTTCTCATTCTGTCTTTCTGTCTCTCTCTGCCTACATTTTGCATCCACTACCTTCTTCTAGAAGCCTAGCTCCTTCTCCTTCTCCTTCTCCTTCTCCTCCGCTCTCCTCCGCTCTCCTCCGCTCTCCTCTGCTCTCCTCTGCTCTGATTCCCTCTGCTCTCCTCTCCTGTCCTCTCCTGTCCTCTCCTGTCCTGTCCTCTCCTCTCCTGTCCTCTCCTCTTCTCTCCTGTCCTGTCCTCTCCTCTCCTCTCCTCTGCTCTTCTCTTCTTTCCTCTCCTCTCCTCTCCTCTCCTCTTTCTGTCCTTATCCAGAGTGTATGTATGTGCTTGTATGTCATGTTTCATGGTCCTGTATCACCTCTTCACACATGACCTCTGCACTTCATACATGACATGCCCATGAGAACGTTACCATGGAGACTAGCCTGGTAGTGGCTGCCGCATACAGTATATGGCAATGAATGTGTCTGTGTGTGTGTGTGTGTGTGTGTGTGTGAGAGAGAGTGTGTGTGAGTGTGTATGCGAGTGTGTGTGCGAGTATGTATGTGAGTGCATGAGTGTGTGTGTGTGTGTGTACACATGTTGGGTGTGAAAGAATCCTGGGTGTTATGTGTGCATGTGTGATGCTGTGTGGGCCTGTTGTATCTAATAGCTCCACTGTTGGGACTCAACAAGCAGCTTCATGGCACATCCTGGTTAAGCACTCTGCAGCTCTACTCTGCAGCTCTACTCTGCAGCTCTACTCTCCAGCTCTACTCTGCAGCTCTACTCTCCAGCTCTACTCTCCAGCTCTACTCTCCAGCTCTACTCTGCAGCTCTACTCTCCAGCTCTACTCTCCAGCTCTACTCTGCAGCTCTACTCTGCAGCTCTACTCTGCAGTTCTACACTGCAGCTCTATACTGCAGCTCTACTCTGTAGATCTATACTCCAGATCTATACTGCAGCTCTATACTGCAGCTCTACTCTGTAGATCTATACTCCAGCTCTATACTGCAGCTCTATAGTGTAGCTCTATACTCCAGATCTATACAGCAGCTCTATACTGTAGCTCTATACTGTAGCTCTATACTCCAGATCTATACTGTAGCTCTATAGTGTAGCTCTATACTCAAGATCTATACTGCATATCTATAGTGTAGCTCTATACTCCAGGTCTATACAGCAGCTCTATACTGTAGCTCTATACTCCAGATCTATACTGCAGCTCTACTCTGTAGATCTATACTCCAGATCTATACTGCATCTATACTGCAGCTCTATAGTGTATATCTATACTGTAGCTCTATACTCCAGCTCTATACTGCAGCTCTATAGTGTAGCTCTATACTCCAGATCTATACAGCAGCTCTATACTGTAGCTCTATACTGTAGCTCTATACTCCAGATCTATACTGTAGCTCTATAGTGTAGCTCTATACTCCAGATCTATACAGCAGCTCTATACTGTAGCTCTATACTGTAGCTCTATACTGCAGATCTATACTGCAGCTCTATAGTGTAGATCTATACTGTAGCTCTATACTCCAGCTCTATACTGCAGCTCTATAGTGTAGCTCTATACTCCAGATCTATACAGCAGCTCTCTACTGTAGCTCTATACTGTAGCTCTATACTCCAGATCTATACAGCAGCTCTATACTGTAGCTCTATAGTGTAGCTCTATACTCCAGATCTATACAGCAGCTCTATACTGTAGCTCTATACTGTAGCTCTATACTCCAGATCTATACTGCAGCTCTATAGTGTAGATCTATACTGCAGCTCTATAGTGTAGCTATATACTCCAGATCTATACAGCAGCTCTCTACTGTAGCTCTATACTGTACCTCTATACTCCAGCTCTATACTGCAGCTCTATAGTGTAGCTCTATACTGCAGATCTATACTGCAGCTCTACTCTGTAGATCTATACTCCAGATCTATACTGCATCTATACTGCAGCTCTATAGTGTAGATCTATACTGTAGCTCTATACTCCAGCTCTATACTGCAGCTCTATAGTGTAGCTCTATACTCCAGATCTATACAGCAGCTCTATACTGTAGCTCTATACTGTAGCTCTATACTCCAGATCTATACTGTAGCTCTATAGTGTAGCTCTATACTCAAGATCTATACTGCATATCTATAGTGTAGCTCTATACTCCAGATCTATACAGCAGCTCTATACTGTAGCTCTATACTGTAGCTCTATACTGCAGATCTATACTGCAGCTCTATAGTGTAGATCTATACTGTAGCTCTATACTCCAGCTCTATACTGCAGCTCTATAGTGTAGCTCTATACTCCAGATCTATACTGCAGCTCTCTACTGTAGCTCTATACTGTAGCTCTATACTCCAGCTCTATACTGCAGCTCTATAGTGTAGATCTATACTGTAGCTCTATACTCCAGCTCTATACTGCAGCTCTATAGTGTAGCTCTATACTGCAGATCTATACAGCAGCTCTCTACTGTAGCTCTATACTGTAGCTCTATACTGTAGCTCTATACTGCAGCTCTGTACTGCAGCTCTGTACTGCAGCTCTGTACTAGCTCTACTCTGCAGATGACCCATCTCCACTATGGTGTTCAATGTAGTGTATAGTCATTCTCTACACTGAGTTCTCTGTCTGAGAGATGAACATTTTATTATGTAAACTTTTAGATTGGTCTAGTGTACTGTGTTGGCCTTTTGTGTGGTGCGTCAGTACTTATTATGTATTTGGTCTTAGGGAACAGTATTTTGTGTGTAAACAAATATAGTATTTAATGTATTGTACATAATGTTCTGTGCAGTAAGTAATATGAAGGGCCCTATCTTGCACCCAGCGCAATTGACTTTGTCAGTGACGCAAGTATCATTCCTAGCTTGCACTCGACGCAAAGCGGATTTTTCCCTCCACGGGCGCACGTCGGACTTACCTTGCGCTCCCGGGGGCAGTTCAGCGAGAAAGGAGGCGTGTTCCGGCGCAAACGTTCCCTGGTGCTATCTTGCGGTTTCCGAAAAACAATTCCGCCACTGACCAGGAAAAAGGTGGTTTAAAGACAATGGCGCATTATTCAGATGCTATTTTAAGGGCGCAAGCTTGGTCCGTGCGCACTGCTGGCGAAGCCAGGGTATTCTTCCTGCGAAACTACGTATTGTTTTGATTTATTGTATGGCTAGCTGTGTTACATTTCGTTCATGTCAATGATTAATAAGATGTTCCTGAGAAATCTCTATGTATGTGAACTTGAATTGTAACAACTGTGGCAATTTACTCCTACGCCTGTTTAACCGAAGCTAATTTGGGTAGCCAGGGTAGGTTTCTTCTCCCATGCACATCAGAATCAGAATTCGGTTTTCAATTTACTGTGGCAGGAAGGTGCAAAAAAATAAAAATAAAAAGTCTTACATTAAGTAAACAAAAGTACAACAGTTAAACTAATTCTAAGAACTAAGCAATTTATTTTTTTTTAATATATGTCAAAATAGGCTACATTTGAATGAGCAGCATGAGTGGGCAACTTAGTGCAATGAAACTGCTCTGCCTTTCCCATACAATCACTTCTCTATCGTTTACGGTCCTGACGAGAACGTCGGTCTCCTGTGAACCGCTGGCGTGCGCCTGGCAAATCCGCCGTTATAATAGCAATCCGCCATGGAACAAGCGCTGCTCTTAACGGAATGTAAAGATGACGCTCTGATTGGCTTATTGCACGTTACGCCCAAACCACACCCATTAGTAATGTAGCTACCTCTTTTAGATTTGCGCCTGGCAGTGGCGTAGCGTAGTAACGACGGGCCCAGGTGCAAGATATTATGACGGGTACATACTCACTACCCCCTAGTGAACGCAAAATATATATATATATATATTTTCTTTTTTATTAATCAACCATACATATTTCGGAAACGATGAACTAAGTGTTGTTTGACTCTCAGCGGGAAAATTTCTTAACGTATAAAAACCGTATAAAAATATAGGCTAATAATACAGAGCAGCCACTAGTGTTTACGATAACCCTGATCTTAACGATGACAGACATCTCACATAATGTAGTTGTAAGTCATTTATTAACAATAAAGTTAATTGTTTTTGTTGTTTTAATTAAAGGTAGGCCTGCAACCAAGAATATGGATTTGTTTTACATTGGAATAAATGGGAAAACACTTCGTTGCATTTGGAATAGCCTCCCTAGCACCCTGCTAGGCCATTGGCTAGCTTAACATAATAATTTGCTATCCACCTAGTAGTGACCACTATTTACCCAACTTGTATCCTAGTTATCCTGCCCGACCATAATGTATGTAGGCTATAGCTTGGCTTGAAATGTATATCTATCACAATAGCCGCAGGTTACCTGTCTGAGGCCAGAGATACTGATCCCAGCTGACCTGCTGCACTGCTGCTAGCAGGGGGGACGTCCGTGGCGGGGTCGTCCGTGGCGGACTTCGTGGGCTGGCGACTGGATGGTCTAGTTAAAAAAGTATCTAATTTCGGGAGCTTTGCCGCCTTCCCATGTTGTTGTTTTTTTCTTGCCTTTTCCTGCTTCCACTCTTATGTTTAAAAGGCATTGCTAGCCTACACGTTCAGTAGTGCTGAGCCTGCCCTGTGTTCTCAATGAACTGCGAATTGGTGTACCGGTAACTAGCGTATATTTTATCGTCACATGATCAAATAGAGACTTGACATTGGACAACAACATACATATTACCCAGCAGTCATCATTGCTAATCACAAAAATACCAAAGAAAATAAGAACTTATTCATTTCATTATATAGTTTTTTGATAGTTTCTATAATATATGTAGGATAAGCATATGATTTTGGTAGCTATAAATTGCTAGCCTACTTTTTCCCAAAAAATAATAAGAACCATGACTGAGATAAGTTTGACTTTTAGGTGTATAAATAACATTGACACTGATTAATCGTTATCGAAAACGCGTAGTTGAATTTAAGCATATCGGAGATAGAAAACAGCGTCAAAACGAGGGAAGGCCCATCGAGTGACGGTGCTTGTGGGGGGGGGCCCGCGATGAGTGACGCGTGTACATTTTTGGGCCGGCTACGGGCCCCTGCACCCCACGGGCCCCGGTGCAGCTGCACCGGCTGCACCGCCTATAGCTACGCCCCTGGCGCCTGGCGAAGAGTCATTTATCCCGCTGCTAAAATAGCAACCGCACCGGAGTCCCGCCCACTTGCGCTTTGCGCTTTGCGCTTTCATACTTGCGTTTCAGATCGTCAAAATAGGGCCCTATGTGGTGTATTATGTATGTGTGGTGTATTATTCTGTTTGTAGTATTTTGGCTTTTTAGTGATTGAACTCATCAGGCAGGCGTGCCTGTTTGGTTCCTGGCACCTCGCAGGAGGGAGGACCAGGCTGGGATTATCTCTTCATTTAGCCCAGCGGAACTCTCACAGCATGGGCAGCCAGGTGTACATACCCCTCCTCCCTCCCTGGTACTGGTCCCTGAGAATTAGAATAATAACTGGTTATAATACATCTACCTATCACTTTTCCCTGCCCTAACCCCTTTACCTTCCTGACCCACCTGGCCCTGGCCCTGGTTTTGGCCATGGAGTGGCTACCAGTCGCAGGACCAGTAAGCTCAGCCTGACACATGGATAATCACAGCACAGAACAGAGGAGGAGAGCGAGGGTAGGGTCTGTTTGCTAATTAAACGCTAGTTGTTTTTCCCTTAGCAGCTAGTGTGTAGGAGGGAACTGGGACATATTATCGAGTTAGTCACCGATCTAATTGGAATGACTACTGTGTGTGTGTGATAAACTAAACCGTTTGTAGTATACTAGTCCTGTGTTCTCCTCTGTACTGCTGTTCTCCTGCGTTCTCTTATATTCTTTTAAGTTTTCCTAAGTTCTGCTATGTTTTCGTGATACATGGTCACCCCAGACCACCTATTCAATCCACACCAAATCACCAAAATGAGACCTGTATCTATATTGAGGGTACACACTTGAAACAGACAACTACAGGTCCTCACAAAACATGAAGCCATCTTATCTAACGTCACGTATCTCACCACCAGCTCTATTGATATCATTCCCTGAGTGCGTCAAACAGAAGGGTGGATTTTCAATAAACATTTGTAGTTTGGGAGGCGGAGCCCAAGTGCGAGGGATACCGAGCCCTTAGATGAAGGACCGTATTCTGATGTGTTGAAATGAATGTAATAAGGTAAAGATGTAATCCATATAACTAATGCTGAGTTATGTATTTACGGGTATGGAATTGTACATTTTGCTTGTACTTAATTGAGTTTCTTCTCAGAGTGATTTTGTCACTTATGGGAGAGGTAATGAGTATAAATGTTGATAGATGCATGTGAGTCATTCTGGGTTAGGCTTCAGAAATTCTGCAGCCAGTGTTGTGAAAGATGAATGCAATTGGTTTATGTTAAATTGTTTTCAGTGTAAGAGTTATGAGTTTGGTGTGATGCCATGAGTTCTCTTGGTGATATGTATCGGCAAAACGTTTATGTTTAATTATCTAAATTTAGGACTAGTTGTTTTGGACTAGACAGACAACTGATGTAATGTTCCAAAGCGTCTAATTCTAGATATAGATAATTAAACAAACATTTGGCCAATACGTATCATGGAAAATAAGTCATGACTATGTTCTTCTCCACTCACTTCTGTTCTCCAATGTTCTCCAATGTTCTCCAATGTTCTCCTATGTTGTTCTTTGTTGTTCTATGTTCACGAGTTTCCCAGCATCAGCCTGCGTTGGGCTCTGTTACGTAATGCATTTCCCTGCGAGTTCCTGTGTTCTCCTGTGTTCTCCTGTGTATTTCTGTCTTCTTCTCTGCTCTTACGGGGACAGCTCTTATAAATGATTCATGGCCCCAGCCCATCAGAGCTGAGCAAAGCCTTTACATAGACCAGAGAGGAGCCAGAGGCAACACACACACGTTCATGCACAGGCGCACATATACACACGCCAGAGCGCGCACACACGTGCGCACGCACACACGCGCGCACACACACTCAGTCATACCTAGAATCACACGACTCATCATGTTTGTCTTCTCTACATCAGTTCCGAGCCATTTCGATCAAAGGTGCAGCACCAAACAACCCTGCAACATGTAAAAGATGAAAGCAGGTGAACATGCACAGTGCTGCTTAAATGTTTTATGTTCACTCCTAGCTAGAAGGTTAGGGTGAGAAAAGCTGTAGGTCTCTCACACTTTCAGAAGGTCAGAAAACATGGCCGCTCAATGTAGAGAGATACACTACGGACAACACCACAGACATGACCACAACCGACCAGACCACAAAAGACCAGACCAGACTGCAATAGAATAGACCAAGCCTGCTCAAGTGTGTCCAAACAATTTGACATTTTTTAAATGAAGACCAAGAGCTGGTTTGACCGACAGACAGACAGACAGACAGACAGACAGACAGACAGACAGACAGACAGACAGACAGACAGGCATACAGACAGACAGACAGACAGACAGACAGACAGACAGACAGTCAGTCAGACAGACAGACAGACAGACAGACAGACAGACAGACAGACAGACAGACAGACAGACAGACAGACAGACAGACAGACAGACAGACAGACAGACAGACAGACAGACAGACAGACAGACAGACAGACAGACAGACAGACAGACAGATAAACATACATGTTCATGTCAATGGCTGCCACGTCTAGGCTTTGGGAAAAGTGCTTAGGCAGGTCACTAATTAAGCTACATAAAAACTAATACTGAGACATACCATCCATGGATCCACTCTTAAGGGTCTGTGAGGAATGCATTACCGCATGAGGGTGTTACGTGCGTGTGTGTTACGTGTGTGAGTGTGTGTGTGTGTGTGTGTGTGAGTGTGTGTGTGTGTGTGTGAGTGTGTGTGTGTGTGTGTGTGTGTGTGTGTGTGAGTGTGTGTGTGTGTGTGAGTGTGTGTGAGAGTGTGTGTGTGTGTGTGAGTGTGTGTGAGTGTGTGTGTGTGTGTGTGTGTGTGTGTGTGTGTGTGTGTGTGTGTGTGTGTGTGTGTGTGTGAGTGAGTGTGTGTGTGCGTGCGTGCGTGTTTGCGTCATCTTTCTCTTAGGGCCGTTAGAGAGGACAAACTGTGCTCCTATCGACATGAGGACAGTTTCTCGATCTCTCTCTCTGTCTCCCCTCTTACACCCCTCACACATGTGTTCTTTATCTATAGAACACCCTGAGGAGACCATGGAGATGTCATCTATCATTTGCTATCAGTTACCATAATTATGGGATGATTTCCAGTTCAGAGTGTAGTCCCTTAATGTAACTATTTGTGATGGACCCCTCTTTGGTACCCTGGAACTCCTCTTCTATGGGGGGGGGAATATGGATATCCGTTTCATCTACTGTTGAGAGTGAACAGACACAGCAGAGCTTTAGGGTGTAATGTACCTTCATTATATTAGATCATTTAGGTGTGTGTGTGTTTGTGTGTCTGTACATGTGTGTGTGTTTGTGTGTGCATGTGTGTGTGTTTGTGCGTGTGTTTGTGTTATAGGACTTGTACTGCAGCTTGCCTGGCCTGTGTGTGTGTGTGTGTGTGTGTGTGTACAGTGTTTTTGTTGTAGTGCTATTCAATTGTTTGTTTAGCAATGGCAGTGTTTTCCAGACCACCTGTCTAATACATACTTCATAGAGGATACATGGTGCATCTGTGTGTGTGAGTGTTTGTGTTTGGAGTGTGTGTGTGTGTGTGTGAGTTCGAGCCTGGCTGTGCCTCCCCCAGTCTCAAGAGTGTGCGACAGCCGTGGAAATTGCCAGGCTTGTTGTGGTGTTGCACGGTGTCACACTCTGTTTTCTACGAACGATGGCTCTCCAAGCACCTTCAGAGTCTGTTGACGCTGACGTATGTGTGTGTCTGAGAGTTTCTGTGCTGTTGTGAACGTGTGTGTGTGCGCGTATACTTCTATATGAGATTGCTGACATGTATGTGTGCAAATTGCTTTCGACTCACTTCAGTCGATTTAGACACATGACAGTGACACAGGCCAGAGTTCCATCAGCCCTCTCTCTCTCTCTCTCTCTCTCTCTCTCTGTGTGTGCTCTCTCTCTCTCTCTCTCTCTCTCGTGCTCTCGTCTCTCTCTCTCTCTCTCTCTCTCTCTCTCTCGTCTCTACTCTCTCTCTCTCGTCTCTCTCTCATCGTCATCTCTCTCTCTCTCTCTCACTCCCTCTCAGCCTCCACTCCTCCCTCCCTCCTCAAACTCTTACACCTTTCCTCACCCAGCCCCAGCCCCAGCCCCAACTCCTTCCTTCCCTCTCCCTCCATCCCTCCAGTCCTGGCTGCCCTGTCTGTGCTTGTGTCCTCTCTGTATGTGTGTCACCTCTAGCTGATTCAGAAGACCACAGTAGGGGTGTACAGGGTGTACAGGTCTGCTGTAGGTACAGCACGGTCTCTGTGTGGGCTGATGAGGCTAGAGACCGCTGGTCCAGAACAGGGTTGTGTGACCTCCCCAGGGTCTGCTTCATGGCTAAAATATCCGAGCTGAAACATGACCCTGCTGGTATAATAGCTACAGGCATCCAGTCTAGCCTAGCTTAGCCCAGACCACCTCATGCAGTTCTGGGTCTGTTCACGGTTGGGTGGCCTGCTGGTTCAGTATGAGCTTGACTTTGAACGTGAGGAGTGGGTGAGTTCTGTTCTGGTTCTGTTGATGTTCTGCAGTCAGATAACTTGTTTGTGCAGTAGGCTACTGATGCTACATGCTAACTGGGTGAGTTGACCTTAGATACTGTATTCTAGAAGTATGGAGGGTTACGGTATTTTTGCTGTCGGGGGTATGGCTGGACTGCGTTTGTATGTGTGTTAGTAGTGCACGGGATGTGTATTAGTAAAGAGGGCGAGAGTTGATGTGTCGTGACGAGATGCGATGTGATTGGTGCTGTAGAGCTGTCTGTCTTTGAAGCGCTGACTGGCCCTTCCTTCCTGCCTTCGCTAAGGAGGGAGCGAGCAAGCGCTCTCAGTCCTTGACTGCTTCCTGTCATGCTCAGTACCAGCCAGACAGCCTCAGTCCATCATTAACATCAACACACTCCGACCGAGGGCCGTGTCGATACAGAGCGAGGGGAAGAGGAGAGAGAGGGGAAGGAGAGGGGAGCAGAAGAGGAGGAACGGGTTCGTTTTTGGACGATTACACTTTCAAATGAGCTTCAGTTTACAATTCAAAGAGCCAGGTCTACATGTTCTCTGCTCATAAAGAGGGGAGACGAGGAACGTAGAGGAAGAGGAGGGGGGGAAGACGGAGAGTGAAGAGGCTACATGAGGAGTACAGAGAGAATATTTGAGGAGAGAAATACGATTAGAAGCTAACTTGACAGGACACAAGATCCGTAGGAGCTGTGGTGAGGAGAAGAGGGGGAGGAAAGGAGAAGAGAGGGGAGGGGAGGGAGGGTGCATTAAAAAACAGGTTGGTCAGCATGTTGTCCGTCGGTCACACTGGGAGTTTCTTCATTTGCGGTCGGAGGTCCACTCACTGTTCTGTCGATTTGTGGTCAGGTTGATGGTTGTTCTGATTGCTTCTCCTCAGATAAATTGGACTGTAACAGGTCTAAGTCACATCTTAGACTGGTCTGTACGTGGTGGAAGACGAGTAGTTGCAGTAAGGTGTCTGAATGCTAGTGTTTTACAGCTTTATTGTTTGTTGTGGAGATGAGTCATGTTTTAAACTGTTTTGTACAACAACCCAATTCTGAGAGCCTTTCTGTTGAATTCATTCTTGAAGCTATGCTAACAAACAAAGCTAACTTAAAGCTTGAAGCTAGGAAGCTGGCTGGGGAAGATGCTGGAAGGTTTTTTTCTCACCATCTGTATTAACGTTTTCATTTTGGGCGGAAGATGGGAGAACTGGTTGAACAAATGAATGTCTTTTTTGAATTCATTTGCTCTACATGCTGCACGGTGTTAGCAAAAAGAGCTAACTTAGAGCTGCCTAGTCGAGACAGCTCATGGTTTTCATGTCTATTCTGGGAAAGACACTTGAGAAAGTCAAGAATATGAATGATTGTGATATGAGTGAATGTAACTGTCTGTCCTCTGTGCTGAACAGGTGCAGGAGTGGCTGTGATATGAGTGAATGTAACTGTCTGTCCTCTGTGTTGAACAGGTGCAGGAGTGGCTGTGATATGAGTGAATGTAACTGTCTGTCCTCTGTGTTGAACAGGTGCAGGAGTGGCTGTGATATGAGTGAATGTAACTGTCTGTCCTCTGTGTTGAACAGGTGCAGGAGTGGCTGTGATATGAGTGAATGTAACTGTCTGTCCTCTGTGTTGAACAGGTGCAGGAGTGGCTGTGCCTGAACTGCCAGATGCAGAGGGCCCTGGGCATCGACATGACCACACCTCGCTCCAAGAGCCAGCAGCAGATCCACTCTCCTTCCCACCAGGCCAAGCCCATTGTCCAGCCACTGGCACAACCAAAACCCCAAGCCAAGCCCCAGACCCAGCCCCAGTCCCAGCCCTACTCCCAGCCCCAGTCCCAGCCCTACACCCAGCCTCAACACCAGCCCCAAAACCAGCCCTACTCCCAGCCTCAACACCAGCCCCAGCCCCAGTCCTACTCCCAGCCTCAACACCAGCCCCAAAACCAGCCCTACTCCCAGCCTCAACACCAGCCCCAAAACCAGCCCTACTCCCAGCCTCAACACCAGCCCCAAAACCAGCCCTATTCCCAGCCTCAACACCAGCCCCAGCCCTACTCCCAGCCTCAACACCAGCCCCAGACCCAGCCCTACTCCCAGCCTCAACCTTTTCAGCAGTCTCAGCCACAGTCCTTCCAGCAGACTCAGCCCAGACTCCAGTCCCAAGTTCAGCCCCACCCCCAAGCCTCCCCTGGCCTACAGAGACACCCTGGCCCCGGTATGGCCTCCCAGCCTGGGGCTCAGGTAGGTCCAGCGGCCCAGGGCATGAGGCCCTCTGACCCTTATGCCCAGACAGGACCTGGGGGTCCTGGAGGTCTAGTAGGTCCTGGAGGCCAGGCCCAGAACCAAGGAGGCCCTCGCATCCCCCACCCAGGAGCAGTGCCACTCCCTGGGCTGGCTAAGGCTCCCTCGCAGCCTGACCTGGGCCGGGGCTCTCCCCTCCACCAGGGCGCCGGCCGCTACGACCACACCCGAAGTGCCGGTTCCTCCCCAGCCCACCGGCCCGCTGCGGCCCAGCCACCACCGGCTCAAGACGGCCTGACAAAGCTGTTTGGGTTTGGGGCGAGTCTCCTGAACCAGGCCAGCACCCTGATCTCTGTGGACCCCTTGCCCACAGCCCCCAACTCGACAGCCTCCAATAGCAGGGGCAAGGTGCTATTCAGTGATGCTAGCTCCGCCAAGCAGCAAGGCCCAGGGCTCCCCGGGGCCAAACCATTACAAATGGGGGGGCCACATGCCCCTACCCAAATGGGGGGGCCACATGCCCCTACACAAATGGGGGGGCCACATGCCCCTACACAAATGGGGGGGGCCCCATGCCCCTACACAAATGGGGGGTCCTCATGCCCCTACCCAAATGGGGGGGCCACATGCCCCTACCCAAATGGGGGGGGCCACATGCCCCTACCCAAATGGGAGGTCCTCATGCCCCTACCCAAATGGGGGGTCCTCATGCCCCTACCCAAAAGGGGGGGCCACCAGTGCAGATTCAACAACAGAAAGGGCCGCAACAACAACAGCATCTCAAACAGACGGGTAGGCAGGAGCCCTGCCCAGAACCCGCGCCCGTGCCCTCGGAGCCTGAAAGGCCGAAGGAGCTGTGCCCGCTGTGCAAGACTGTGCTGAACATCGGGAGCAGCGAGCCCGCCAACTACAACTCCTGTACCCAGTGTCACACGCAGGTTTGCAACCTGTGTGGCTTCAACCCCACGCCCCACCTGGTGGAGGTAAGACTCCGCCTCGCTGGAGACAGTGTTGCACCCACCTTGTGATACTGTGTTACCCACACTCCCCCTCTCCCCCTCTTCTTTTCTTTTCTCTTCACTCCTCTCACACTGTCTCACCCTGTACGCTCTTCTGTCCTCTCTCGCTCTCCCACCTCTACTTTCCCCACTCATGTCTCCCAGTCTTGATGTTGTGTTATATAACACTACACTCGCTCCCCGTCAAGAGGTGATAGTCGCTTCTGTTCCATTCTATTCAATAGAGCTGTTTTATTAAGCGACTGGTAACGTGACTCTCCTCTTAGAAGCATAGGCTTCTCTCTCTCTCTCTCTCTCTCTCTCTCTTTCCCCGTCTCCACCTATGTTGTTGCACTCGACTAAGGCCCAATCCCGTGAGAGTAAGTGGTGTCCCAATACTCTTTTTGGTCGAGGGCTAGGGCTATGACGAAGGGGTACACACCCCTTAAAACCAAGTAATCCCGGGAGCTAACTTGAAACCAAGGGGTATGTTATGTAATACAACGCTACCTGCAACAACGGCGGACAGATCATCCAGAGAGATGAACCCGTACATGCAATAATTTCACAGTCTTGTCTTCTCACAGTCAGTGTTCTACACAGTCCTATACATATGTATATTGCTACGCTAACGTTACATTGCTGATTTGCACAACAGTGCCGCATTTCTCTGATTAGCCTTGAATGACTCCATGCATGTCTACAGTTCTAACTAAACTCCATTAGCAGCGAATTTCTAAATATTTCGTTTAATATCAGTGCATAACACTACTTGCTTTGGAGACATCGATAAACGTAACCGTAACCAAGTGGTGTCTCATTTCATAGGGCTATGTAGCCCTTACCCCTCAGTTTCGAGACACAAGGGTTAGGGGTAAACGAAGGGCTAGGGGTAAAGGGGTAGGGGTAAGACAGAGTATCGGGATTCGGCCTAAAGGTTACCCTGAGTTGTGATAGTACAGAGACAGAAGCAGGGAGTCTAAAAGGCCTCTGTGACTGAGGACAGTCTTTGTGGTTTCAAGTTTATATCTTGCGAGTACATTCAAATTCTTTGTCTAGCTCCTCTGGACAGTTTTCTGGACCAAGGTGAAATAATCCTCCTAACATTCAGTGCCAGGTCATTCAGGGGGGGTCTGAAAGCTACTCTGTAGCAGCTGGGTCAGAGAGACGAGCTGTGATCCACGGCAGCCATGATGTCCAGACCCCCACAGTGACCATTTGAGAGTCTGGCAGTGCGACCAGCCGGGCCAGTCAGAAACAGTTTTCTAGACACTCTAATGTCCTTCACATCTCGACCGTGTCAGCTCTCCTCGACACATCCGCCCTGGACTCTATTGTCTACTTAACCATCACATATTGGGTGTTATTGTCTGCTGTGTCCAATGTGCTGTCTCTCCTGTGTCTGTGAATCTTCTTTCTGGTAGATTCTACTGTCCACTGCCTCCTTATCTGCACTCCATCCTGTCAGTCACATGGAGAAAACGGGTTTTAAATAACTGTTACTGTCACTGCTGGAAGGCAGCAGTGCACACGGCATTTAGACTGTCAGTGACACTCACACACACTCACACACACTCACACACTTACACACATAGCAAGGCTAGTTTATTTGTCATGCCACATTACATTCACAATGGCAATTCAAAGTGCCGTACAAAGGCCCATAAAACAAAAACAATTTAAAAGGAAAAAATTAATTGGCAATAAAAACTGTTTAAAAAGAAACAGATACATTAACAAATAATGGAAACATAAAAGATAAAGCAAGTGCAGAGCTTTTTTAGCCAAAGGCATGGGAGAAACAGGTAGGTACTTATTCTAGACTTGAATATGGCAACAGTAGGATTGTCTGATTGCTTGTGGGAGAGTGAGGGGTAGACTGAGTTAGCGGCTCTAGTTACATTTACATTTATTCATTTAGCAGATGCTTTTATCCAAAGCGACTTCCTTTGCGAGAGAGCTTTACAAAAGTGCATAGGTCACTGATCATAACAACGAGATATCCCCAAACATTGCAGGTAGTCAGACATGAAGCATACATTGTGAAAAAACAAAAATAAATGCCAAAGGGAAGAATCATAAGAGCATGTAGTTAAACAAGTTAAAATTAAACAACAAATCTAGTTGGCTTGACTCTGATGATGTCAGCAGTGTGTTTGGTTCACATCCTAGTAGCATGTCTGAAATTTATTTTTGTCCAGAGCCCTTGAGTGATTCTAAGTACTTTAACCTCAATGGTGTAGCCAGTGCCAAAGAATGCTTGGACACTCTAGTACTGTAGTACACACACACACACACACACACACAGTTAGCTGGATGCCAGGTCAGTTTGGGATTCACTTAAATAAAGGACTCAGAGGTGATGGGCCGGTGTGCGTAGCTCTGTGTGTGTGTGTGTGTGTGTGTGTGTGTGTGTGGAGCTCTGTAATTCTGTGTGTGCAGCTGTGTGTGTGTGTGTTAAACGGGATGAGAAAAAGAAAAAATAAGGGGATAGCCTTGGCCTAGGGCAAAGCATTTCAATGGGGCAGAGGCATAAGAAGATGGAGGAAGAGAGAGAGTGAGAGAGAGAGAGAGAGAGAGAGAGAGAGATAGAGAGAGAGAGAGAGCAGATCGAGAGAGATGACGAGAGAGAGCGATAGAGAGCTAGACGAGAGAGAGAGCTGAGACAGCTACTGTACTGTTGGACCGCACACCACATCCTGGTCACGTGTAGCTGAGAGTCCAGAGGGAGAAGTACTGTGTTCACAGAGAGAGAGGGATAGAGATATCGAGAGAATGATATATAGATCTCGCTACGCGATCGTAGGCTAGTTTTTTGTGCTCGACTCGCGATTTGTTTCTCTGTTTTTCTCCTGCTCCTTTACATATTTCATTGGACACTATTTATAAAACACCTCCAGTCTGTGAATTATAGATAAAGGACTGTTCTCTCCCCGCCTCCCTGCTCAGCCCTGAACTCAGCCTGTACAGGAAGTGTTCTCTTCCAAAGAACTCTCATCTTGACCATCCAGTCTGGACCACTCTTCACCCTGTATTTTAACTCCTATTGACCTTACAGCACACATGCTTCCTTCCTTCCTCCTTCTTCTTCTTCCTTCCTTCCTTCCTTCCTTCCTTCCTTTCCTTCCTTCCTTCCTCCTTCCTTCCTTCTTCCTTCCTTCCTTCCTCCTTCCTTCCTTCCTTCCTTCCTTCCTTCCTTCCTGTCCTTCCTTCCTTCCTTCCTTCCTTCCTTCCTTCCTCCTTCCTTCCTTCCTTCCTCCTTCCTTCCTTCCTTCCTTCCTTCCTTCCTTCCTTCCTTCCTTCTCCTTCCTTCCTTCCTTCCTTCCTTCCTTCATCTCTTCCTTACATCATCATCTAAAACACTTATAGCCTGATTCTAGAATGGTTCTAGAACGTTCCTAAACGTTTAATTGAGGTTTTCACAAGTCTTCTCTGTGGCCTGCTGCTATCTCTGATCTGATTGGACAATGAACTCCTCTCCCCTCCTTTCTCTGTCCGCCTGTGACACCAGAGTCAGCTCTGATTGGTCAGTCAGACTGATGGTATCACAGAAGGGAACCTTTCTCTATCAACCTGACCTTTTAGGGTGTGTGTGTGTGTGTGTGTGTGTATGTGTGTGTGTGTGTGCGCACGGTTAGCTCCAGAAGTCAGCCTTGACTGTGCTGCCTGGAATGAAATATGAAAGCACATGAAAGAGAATAGCAGTGGATTGGGTGCTGATGCAAACACTAGCAGCCTCTAAGCATGATGACACACAGTGATTTATAGAAACACCCACGCACGCACACACACACACACACACACAACACACACACAAACACACATACTGACTCATCTGGTGACATACTGCCCACCCAGACCCTGCTTATCTTCTGTCACCTGCATTTACTTAGTCGTGGACAATGAAGGAAACCAATGTCAGCCTACACACAGCTAACCACACAGCTAACCACACAGCTAACCACACAGCCACGTCTTAACCAGACACATTGAGTCCCTGCATTGTGATCATCTACGCTTCCCGTATGTCTCTGAACAACAACCGTGTATGGTTAGACCTGTGGTTAGGCAACCTGGTTTCCCAGCTACAGTGTCCTTGAGGTTGACGTACGGAAAGACCGCCGTCACTTTGACTTCACTAGGCCGAACCCCTAGCGTTCCTATAGGGGGTGGGTGGTGATCACACTGTGTGTGTGTGTGCGTGTGCAACTAATTGGACTGATTGGACTGAATTCTTGATGGCTGACTGAGGTTTAATCGGTCGCCATTAAGCACACACCATGGAGCGAGGGCTGGAGGGCAATTATGGAGTTATGAGGGGGCAGTGTGATTATGAAACAGGAAGCAGAATTAGGTCATCGCAGGAAGTCTATGTCATCAAGGAGTTCATGGATGTTGTGAGTGGTGTCCAAACAATTAAGAGAGAGAGAGAGAGATGGAGGGCAAGATGGAGAGTGTGTGTGTGTTGAAGAGAGATAGAGATAAAGAGAGACAATGTGTGTGTGTGATGTCTTCTTGTCATTCTGCAGGTGGAAGAGAGAGAGAGATCAGCTGGTGCTATGACACGTTGACCATGGCGAATAGATGACTCATTTGGTCGATGACTAATGCACACATGCATACACACACACACACACACACACACACGCACGTGTACACAAACACAAATACACACACAGAGACTCAGTGATGGCTAAGTCACAGCCAGTCTCATCCACTTTAACCTTCCATCAAACCTGAGGTTCTGACGAGGAGGGAAACAGATGGCACTGGGCTGTGTGTGTGTGTGTTTGAGTGTGTGTGTGTGTGTGCGTGAGTGTGTGTGTGTGTGAGTGTGTGTGTGTGTGTGTGTGTGTGAGTTTGTGTGTGTGTGTGTGAGTGTGTGTGTGTTTTGGAGGGGTTGAGGGGGGGAGTGATCAACAGGACTCTAATTTATCTAGTCAGGGGGTGTGAGGGACATGACAGCTGAACGAGAGGACACCCCAGCAGGGTATACACACACACTAACATACACACACTAACATACACACACACACACTAACACACACACACTAACATACACACACACACACTAACACACACACACTAACATACACACACATACTAACATACACACACACTAACACACACACACACCTAACATACACCACACACACTAACATACACACACACATACTAACATACACCCACTAACATACTAACATACACACACATACTAACATACACACACACTAACATACACACAAACTAACACACACACACACTAACATACACACACACTAACACACACACACTAACATACACACACACACACCACTAGCATACACACACACTAACATACACACAACACTAACACACACACACACTAACATACACACACACACACTAACACACACACCCACACTAACATACACCCACACCCACACTACCATCACCCACACATACTAACATACACACACCCTAACACACACACACCACCACACTACACATACACACACACACACCTCACCCACACACACTACCACCCACCACACCCACTAACATACCCACCACACACACTACATACACCCACACCTACTAACATACACCCCACACACCCACTAACATACACCCCACTAACATACTAACATACACACCACTACTAACATACACACACCACTACATACCACACCCACTACACATACACACACACATACTAACCTACACCCCACACACACACCCACACCCACACACACACCAACACTCACACACACACTAACATACCCCCACACACCCACACACACCCACCACCCACACACACCACAAACCCTCACACACACTAACATACACACCCACTACATACACACCCACACACACTAACATACACACCACACACACACCCACCCACCCACACAACACTCACACACACTAACATACACACACACTACATACACACACACTAACATACACCACACCACACACACACACACACACAACACACACCCAACCCCACCACCACCAGTTTGGATATGTGTGTGTGTGCTGTAAGTATGTATGTGTCTGTATATGCTCCCAGAGAAGTGGGTGTCGTTGGGTTGTAATTATCCCTGCTGTGAGAGTAGATGAGTACTACTCCATTCTTCCTGAGAGTCCATGTGTGTGAGGGCTAATTAGCATGTCCTGGATGGATGTAATCTGTGTCATCTATTTGACGGACACGCATGTGCATGAGTGCACATGAGTGTGTGCGTGCGCACACGTGTGCGTGTACTTAGGTTAGGGTATGTGTGTGTGCTTAAGCGAGGTGTGTGCATTCTCGCGCATGTGCGTGCGCAAAGTGATGTGTGTGTGACGGACGCTGTGCAGTGCTAACGCAGAACCTGCCCTATTTCTGCTGCTACTGTGAGAGCTTGGAAATAGAGCAGAGCAGCTGTCTCAGTCCTGGCTGCATGGACCCTGAAGAGGAGATGGGAGAGGTTATCTCTGGAGGAGGAGGAGGGAGGAGGGAGGAGGGAGGAGGGAGGAGAGAGAGGATGGAGGAGGGAGTAGGGAGGTGGGACGCTTTGCTTTTGTTATTTCTGTTGCTGTCTGGGGATGCGATGAGGAAGGCTAGCTTTGGAGGGCGTATGGCATGAGTTAGGTAGTTCTTCGTAGTTCTATCGGTGTATGTCAGCGAGTTTTAGAGAATGCACGCTGAAGATAATTGAGATAAGATATGGTGAAAGCAGAGGTAAAGACAGCGAGAGGGCGTGCAGTGATAGAGAACGATAGGAAGAAGGATGGATGAGAGCATATGGTATGTAGAGAGAGAGGGAGAGATAAAGGGCTCATCTTTATGAACACTAGATAATTAAAGGGGGTCAATAATGGCACACGTAGACTGTGTGTGTGTGTGTATGTGTGTGTGTGTGTGTGTGTGTGCGTTTCATTATCCCTGTATAGTATGTCTGCATATGCAGCTGTGTTTGATCGTGTGTGTGATTGTGTGTGTGTGTGTGTGTGTGTGTGATTGTGCATGTGTGTGTGATTGTGTGTATTATACGAGTATGTGTGTTAATTTACTCAACTCCACTAGCAGTGCTTAGACAGTCATTAGCAGGCATATTTTTTGTTCCAACAAAGACTTCAGTAAAGCAGATGTCCTCACCCACACAGCCTTCTATTCAGGCTTCAGTTCAAATGAAGCCCCACTCACTCTCTCTCCTCTATCTCTCTCTCTCTCTCTCTCTCTCTCTCTCTCTCCCTCTCTCTCCTCTCGTCTCTCTCTCTCCTCTCTCTCTCCTCTCTCTCTCTCTGAGGCCTGTACAGACTGAGATAATTGGATTCTGTTTCTGCTGCATTCTCGTTTCTACCAGTGACTTGGGAAGAGCTTATCTCGGCTTTGATAGGCCAGATAAATGCAAATTCACAGAGAAAGAGTCCAAATAAGGAGTCAGGAGCCAATGAATATTCATGAGGCTGCTAATCTGTCTTCCGGAGTTCCTGATTTGTGATTTTTCATGAGTGGTTCACTGCTGAGTTGAAATACATTTCTTATTGAAACCGTACCCAGGTCAGTACCGGTGTGGTGCTAACATGACGCTGTAATCCCTTATGAGATGGGGGTTCACGCAAACCTTTGTGGAAACTGATTACAATCGAACCATTTAATTAATGTAATCTCCAAAGTAAATATATATTTAGTAATTGAATTAATCATTGAGATGACTGAAATACCGTAGTTTGATTAATCCTCAAAAGCTATGAGTATTCTGACCTTATTGTGTTTACAGTGTGGACCAATCAACAGCCCACCAGGTCAGCTGTCCCCTTCTATCACCTCTGTCAACACAGAGGCTTCTAGAATTCCTATGTGATGGCAGCCTGCCCTACATTGTGTTCCTCTTCCCTGTCTCGTGGTTTAGCCTGTGACCCCCTCCCCCCTCCCCCTCCCCAGCAGAGAGACGGTCTCTGTGAACTCCCCAGCAGAGAGACGGTCTCTGTGAACTCCCCAGCAGAGAGACGGTCTCTGTGAACTCCCCAGCAGAGAGACGGTCTCCTACAGAAATAGAGTTGAGTGTTGAACACTCCTAATGGACAGAAAGCTGCCTCATCTCAGCTATATCTACACTGCATCAATAATAGAAATCATGAGGGCCTCTCATCTTCTCTCCCTCCCCCCTCCTCCCCTCGCTCTTCCTCCTCCTCTCCTCACCTCCTCTCCACTCTCTCATCCTTTCCTCCTGTCATCTTGTCCTCGCCTCCTCCTCTCCTCTCCTCTCCTCTCCTCTCCTCTCCTCTCCTCTCCTCTCCTCTCCTCTCTCTCCTCCTCCTCTCCTCTCCTCTCCTCTCCTCTCCTCTCCTCTCCTCTCCTCTCCTCTCCTCTCCTCTCCTCTCCTCTCCTCCTCTCCTCTCCTCTCCTCTCCCTCTCCTCCTCCTCCCCTCTCTCCTCCTCTCCTCCTCTCTGTCGCTCTCTCCCCTCTCTCTCTCCGCTCTCCCCCACGGTCCAGTACTGCTCCTCCTCTGACTTATTTATCAAACCTAACCCGGATGGCTTCTCTTTAGAGCCAATGCAATATTCAAGAGTAA
>CAEFZP010001881.1:0-51873 GCA_903064625.1 Mallotus villosus | reverse complement strand
TTTAAACACCAGCGCTCAGGACTGTAATTGGCTAATACAAAGTATTTAAATGTTCCATGGCTCTTCTTCATTGGCTCCGCTGCATAGACCTTGCGCGCGTGCGTGTTTGAGTGTGTGCATGTGTGCTCTTTGACCCCTGTAAGCCTCCCCCACTTTCCTTTATGGCCTCTCCAGAAAGATAGTGGTCAAGACCAGGTCCCCTTGTTTATGTAAGCCTAGTGTTACCCAGAGTTCAGATTTGGGGTTAGGCCTATCTTTGCACACAAGGAATACTCGAACACAGAATCATTATTATACAGGATAAATATGTTACATCCACAATTTCTCCCACAGCGTTTCAGAAGGGAGCGTGAGTGCATGGAAATATGAACGCGAAGGGCCTTGCATCACCAGTGCAGACCACCAACTCACCCAGGAGCTCTGTTGACATAGACTTAGCTAACGTTAGCTACACCTTGATGAATTGAGTCATTGAACACAGCAGGAGAGAATGCAACGTTAGCCAGCTAGCTAAAGCTCCGGTGGAAAATTATAAGTTTACGCTACCGTCTTTGAAGAGGTAGATTTTGAGGTGAGGGGACTGACAAGGCAGAAGGTAAGGTGGTCCACCGGACTGGCCATCGGGAGCACTTCTGGGCCAGAGGGCCGCTTGCCTTATAATTTTTTTTACTAGCCTACTAATAAAATGAACGTCTATGCAGCCCTTAGTGCCGCTTACACGAGACAGTGACAGATGGAAAGCTAGCTATAGCATACCTGCAAAAAAGGGCTGAAAAAGGTGACACATTTTATACGCATGATTTACCTCCTCAACCAGCACGTACACCCCTCCCCCGACGCAATCAAGACGCGCGATATGCACATATCACAATTTTCCGGAGATTGTATGGCATTTGCGGGTGTCAGGGAGCCGCTATTGAAATGCGGGACACTCTGAAGACGACTGCAGTAAGTTTTTGAAACTCCCTTTTATGGGAAATTGTCCCCCCCCCTAGCCTGGGTGCCAGCCAAACTTATCCGCGCCCACAAAATAATTTGGTCGGGAAGTTGGGTCTGGGGGGGCTCAGTCCGGAAAACACTATATACCGAACAGGAGCTGTTCGGACCAATCAAATTGTCAGTGCGGGCTTTATACGATGATGGACAGATGATCAACAGTAACGTAATCAACCACGTCACAAAATAGCGCTCGAGTTGAATTCGTTTTCAACAAACATGGCTACCGCTGGAGAGCTGAGATGTTATGATTCTGCCATCGAGTCTGTTTTAGAAGAAGCGCATTCATTTTGAAAGAGGAACAGAGAAACGCAATCAAGGCATTTGTCGATGGAAAATATGTTTTTTCCGTCCTTCCTACGGGGGTTTGGTAAAAGTTAAATTTATCAGGTCTATCCAATTGAGCGAAGAGGCATTTGTTTTCCGGGTTCGTTTAAAACACGCCCCTATAGTCACAGCCTACCGGAGAGTTTTCAGACTCATATTCTGACCAGAATTATGAGGATGACAACGGGCCAATCCCAATACATCCCCTTACCCCTTCCCCTTGGTTTACCCCTACCCCTTGGCCCTCGAAACCGAGGAGGGGCTACATAGCCCTAGGAATTGGGACGACACTTGGTTACGTGTACTTCATCTAGCACGTATCGATATCTCCAAAGCAAGTAGTATTATGCACTGATTTCAAACGAAATTCGCTGCTAATGGAGTTTACTTAAAACTGTAGACATGCTAGTAAGAGAAATGCGGGACTGTTGTGCAAATTAACACTGTAACATTATCGTAGCAAACTAGCGATTTTTAGAAACGTTTCAATTAGGAAAATGGTTGCAAATATATATGTACAGGACTGTGTATAGCACAAAACAAGACTTTAATAAAAAAAATATCAATTAATTAAGCCGCAAATATATCATTTATCGGACTCTCGGGATCATCTGGCCGCCATTGTTGCCGGTCGCGCAGTATTCGCATACCCCTTGGTTTCAAGTAAGGTCTCGATCTCACTTGGTTTCAAGGGGTGTATACCCCTTCGTCTTAGCCCTACCCCTAGCTCAAAAAGAATATTGGGACACCAATAGGTCTCACGCGAACGCGCAAAACCAAGGGGAAGGGGGAAGGGGATGTATTGGGATTGGCCCAACGTCAGGCTACCCCAAATAAAAACTCCGGATCTACACGGTTCACGTGGATTACATTTTTTCCATTCAAAACGGCTATTTTCACCTAAAAGTGACAAGTTTGCAGGTATGTATAGAGACAATATAAAGATGGAAAACCAGGCTAAGAAACGTAAATGTATTACCTTCACTAGACAATGTTTTACCAATTGGACAAACGGATGTTTGTTTGTTTTACATCAAGTTCCCCAAAAAAAATTCCGCTCAAATCAGCCAAAAAAAACCGCTCATGCGCTATGCGCGCTCGCTTTAAGCATGGAAGTCCCTAACTAGACTCATGACTCATGGCTGAAGTTACGTTTCTCCAGCTCTCCCCAGGTTGGCAAAAAAAGTATCTCAAAATGCACCCCCTTAGAGGGGTAATATCCTTCTCACCTTTTTCACCCCTGACCCGTTTTCATGCCTGAGAGAAAACTGTATAAAACAGTATTAAAACGAAGAGCTGCAAGACAGCTGCCACTCACAGCGGTGCTTACGTCACAATGGACGTGTATGGAGCTCCTGAAAATGTTTGACGCTTTCTTGCAAAGCTACACTCCTCCAGCAAACACCACTTATCTGTCTTGTCACAGTCAGAATGAAATGATACAGTGTTGTTCAGAAGAAATAACAGCAGCTGTTGTTAGCAGTGTTGGGTAACGTTACTTTGTAAAGTAACTAATTACAGTTACTAGTTACATTTCTTGTAAAGTAACTAGTTACGTTACTTAGTTACTTGCAGTTGAGAGTAAGGCGTTACGTTACTTTTGTGTTACATTAAGAAAAGTATTTTATTTCTAAGACAACTCACCTTGGTCAATCTTATGCTCAAAAGGGACATTTAATAGGTTGACCTCAGCAATAACACATAAAGGTCTTAAATCAAGAAACTCTTTAATCAAAAAATGCCAGGCTTATTGAACATCCCCATTGCAGTGAACAATGAAAACAAAAACAACACAGCTAGATAGGTCACATGATGAAAAAGCTATTGAAGTTTGAAATACTAATAAATTAATTGAAAAAAGTGTGAGGTAAAACTGAAAAAACTAAAGGCTGTGCAACATGTATGCATACATTTTGAACAGTTAAATGTCATTTCGATGTTCCTAGTTCATGTTGTTGAAAAGCTATTGACTTTTGAAATTTTAAATGTGTTATTTGTTGATGGTCCCTAAAAATGCGCGTTGTTTAGGCAGTCAAAAGCATAGACTGAGCGGCCGGTCGTAGCGTCGCTAAACCCCGGCTAAATTGACACAATACTGGGCGTCCGAATGTCTGTTGAATATCGAACTTCCAACCAACTTTATCACGGTTCAAAATAATGGGAAAACTTCCACCCTAAAAACGCTAGAGCTACGCCTACGTGCAGAGGCCTAGCAACGGGAACAGGCGCTGCCATCTTTTTTTTGTCGCCACTTTCTACTTGACATAGCCTATAATGCAAAGTGATAAAGCAACGTAAATGTTACGTAGTTTGCACGGAGGGAAATTGGAGGGAAATTGAGTAACGCGTTACTTTTTTGAACAAGGAACTAGTAACGGATTCATTCAATTAAATAACTAACGCATTACGTTACTTTTTGCGGAACAAAAGTAGTCTGACTACTGTAACGCGTTACATTGTAACGCGTTACTCCCAACACTGGTTGTTAGAGAGATGAGGGAGTCAAAGATGTATGCCGTTATGGCTGATGAGGCCAGAGATGGAAAGACTGAACTGCTGGCCCTCTGTGTCAGATATGTTTCACAGGGTGCTGTTAGGGAAAGGCATGTATGTTCATTGTTATGCACACAAACTAAACTTAGTTTTGTGTCACACATGTAGAGCCATTTCTGAGGCCAAAGATTTTTTTCGACACACTGGAAAACATTTACACCTTTTTTAATATCTCTCTTATGAACCACAACACATTTCTTGACACTCAAAGAAAGCTAGGGTTGCAACCAAGTGAATTTGTCCAGTTGTCAAACACGTTGGGCATGTCAACTTGGGTCAGTGAATGCAGTGCTTCAAAACTTCCCTGCCATCATTGAATCCCTCACTGCCATCAACACCTCCCTCGCAGTGGGGGTGAAGGCAAAACTCTGTCAACAGTCTATATGCTATTTCTCTTCCAGTCTCTCCTCTCTGTAACAGCAGGCTTGCATCGATATCTGCAAAAAGAGAACATTGGGCCTCATTCTCGAACGCAGTTAAGAAGAATTTAAGAAGTAATTTCTTCTTAATTGGATTTAGGAAAAAATGTGCCATTCATGAAAGTTTTCTTATCTGGGATTTGTTCTTACAGTTTTACAGTCGCTTTGGTACATTTCTCAGATCAGAATTGAAGTTCTCAAAGCAGTAAGTGCATTTCTCACAACAATTCATACAAATAGCAAAACACCATGGATTACCTGCAAAAGCATGTCTCTTGCTCAAAATCCTTAGTTCATCTCTCAAAAGTAAATATCTGTGTCAATGAACATGTCAGTGCCATCAGAATGACAAGTCCTTGAGTCATTGTGTACGGATAAAACAGCCAAATTGCTTATTCATGTTGTCAATATAACAGTGTACGCTGGAGGGATGTTCTGATGTAAACTATGGTTAAAGTTTTGAAGACAATTATTGTAAATTGTAAGTTACACCTTAGTGTATATAGGAGTTTGATTGCAAGAGACGGACAAGATTCACATTTACGCTTTTACTCTTTGTACTGTCATTTGTTGACAGACCATGTCACCGTGATACAGAAAGGAAAATAAATGTGAACATAGGACAATCTCCTTAGGGAAAACTGTACATGCAGTGCTGGAGGAATTACAGTGCAGTCTTCCTACACCTCCTGACGTTCCTGTCTGTTGGACCACAAATTCTCATCCACATCACAACAAATGTATTCTCTTGCAACCCCCCCCAATTCCTTGTCCTTCCATTGTCAGACATTGTAACATTGTGTTGTGCTCTGGCTATATATACTTGCCAGTTGATGGTTCATGAGAAGCACCTTTGTCAGAGAAAGTCAAGATTCACCTGAGAGCAATTTACCAATTCATGACAGATTTAGATAAGGTCTAATGGAAATGTATAGAAATATGCTTGACATATTATGACGACTTGTTCAACCATTTTGCAAGTAAAGACTTATGCTATGAAATAATGCCTAAATGTTGTGGGGGGTGAGACTATTCAACAGAGACCCATTATAATACATTTTGATCAACATGACAAAAGCAATTGATAATGTAGGAAACAGCAGAGAATTGTACATAATCATTTGCATGTATGTACAAAAGCATTTGCAACTTGTTCAAAGAAATGAGAAACTGCTTTTTTGATGTGCACAAGTGACACAATGATGTGAAGATTGAACACATAGTTTTGAGAATTTCAATTCTGATCTGAGAAATGTACTAAAGCGACTGAGAAAAACTGTAATTTGTTCTTAACTTCAGAAGACTTTCCGAACTCGAAATAGCAGTCGTAAATCGGCCAGAGTTGTCTCAAATGCGATTCCTTAAAAAACCACAAGGGGAATCGCATTCGTGTTAATGAATTTGTGAGAAATCGTTGGTGATTGCGTTCACATCAACTCTACAGACATCCGCGGATTAAAATAATTATAATAATTTACCTTGCTATGTATGCACACTGTTAGATCAAGTGGAGAACAATTCCACTGCTCATCTTACTGGTGTGATGTTATATATGACAAATAAAACCTTTAACTTGCACTTGGACTTGAACATCATATAAATTCAACCAGGCCATCCAATTATCACTGATCACATGACCTATTTAAAGGGACGAGTGTGCACCTTAGGCATACAATATGACACAATTACTGTTGCTCGAGCAAATAACTTGCGTTCCTGTTGCTTTCCTAATTGTTTTCTTAATTGTGTCGATTCTGACTGCACACGTCACTGCTGTTGCGTGCCCTTATAAGGAGCTGCTGGGGCGTGTATGTATGCAAATTCAGGAGCACGAGGACGCGCTTTCAACTTAACCCTTGTGTGCTGTTCGGGTCTGTGGGACCTGCTTTCACTTTTTATCAAAAGAAAAATGATACCATAAATTATTTTTTCTAACTCAGACTCATTGGCCTTGGCTCATTTTGTGTGAAGAATATATATCAGAACACATTTTCAATGACCACACACCGTACACCCCCCCTACACATTTGTATTACATACAGGATGTTCAGGTCCACTGGACCCAGGGCTATTAAGAGTTAAAAAATATTAAGTCCTGTGTACCTTCACTCTTCACATTCTGGAAGAGAGAGAGCTTTTGATGATGATGTAGAGTAAAAAAAAATCTGAGTCTTACAGTGACTTTGAGGAAGAGGATGAGATTGAGCATAAACTAATTGTCACGCCCACCCAGCAATAGTCTGGTGTGGGCGTGATTGTGTTTTGGGTTTTTGTTTGTCACCCTCACTTCCTCACTGTGGACACACCCTCCTGTTCTCTCCCCACACCTGACACCAGTCACTCATCAGCGCACCTGTGATCCATCAGCTAATCAACCACCTACAAAGACCAGCCCGACCTTCCTCTCCCTGCCGGATTGTTACTTTTCTATAAATACCAGCCCAGTCTGATTCATTTGTGAATTAATACATTATTTTGCACCAGTTCCGGTTTCTGCGCCTGAGTTCTGTCCCCAGCCCTGACACTAATAGCAAAATGAAGACGAGCCCCAAGACAACAAAAAATTCGTAGCACTGCAATTCCTAAATGTGATATAACAAACGTAAAGGGCAACTGTTAACAATATATTCTGTTTATATTGCTTGTAAACAGGATGAAGTAAACATCTGTTGAGTATTTTAACTTAAAATAGTTTGATTATGTTGAATTAAACCCCCCAAAATGCAGCGGGTCCACCAGACCCGCGAACACTGGCTGAGTAACTAAAATATGAACAGCACACAAGGGTTAAGAAAACCTTTCCCGGGAGCACAGTTCAGAAAAATTCTGCTGCGTAGGAACACATTTCCAAGAATTTGGCGGACGGCTTTTTCTTACGTTGTTTTTCCGAAGCACATAAGAAACATTTAAGAAGAAACGTAAGAAAATGTTCGAGAATGAGGCCCATTGACCTTTGCCAAGCAGTGGCATACAAAAACACAGTCACTGATACTCTTAAGTGCAGTGATGCCAATGCTGCTGATATCTATGGCAGGACTAGGGCTCTATGTGAGGCAAATGATATTCCAATCCATGACGCATCTACGCAGAGGCGGAAGACAAAGCGTATGGAGGACTTTGTGGTTGAGTCGACTTTTGGGGCACGCAGTGAGGTTAGCGCCAGTTCACATTCAGTGGACCTCAAACAAAAACTTTTATATCCTTGTCTCGACAGAATGGTGGCAGAACTGGAAAAAAGATTCTCAGACGTTAGTGAAGGTTTGCTAAATGGGGTTCAAGCGTGCAGTCCAGCATCAGACAAATTCTTGTCTGAGCCACATCTTTCTGCACTTGCACTTCACTACCATAAAGAGCTGAACTCTGAGGAGGTGGTTGTGGCGAAAAACTACATAAAGCACAAGAGTGAAAGAGTGAAGGACATGTCATGCCTATTGAAGCTGCTTGATGCAGACATGTTCCCTTCACTCACCGCTACCATTCAGGCTGCGCTCACCATCCCAGTCAGCAGTTGTAGCTGTGAGCGTTCCTTTAGTGTATTGCGCCGTGTCCACACGTGGCTGCGAAGTACCATGGAACACATGAAGCTTAATCACCTGGCAGTGATGTCTATTGAAAAGGAGGTACTAGAGAAGGTGAATACTGAACAGTTGATAGACAGATTTGCTCCTATGAAGGTCAGGCGAGTTTAGTTGTCCAAAAGTAGTGAACTAGTGCACTGATCCTCCATAGGGTTTTGACATTGAGGTACTACTGTTCTTCTTAAGTGTGTTTGCTTGTGTTCGTGTGTTTGTGGGGGGTGACTTGTCAACCACATTTGAACAAGCACTCTTTTGTTGTTCACATCAATAAAGATGAATAAATAAAACATGTATTTGTCCTTTATATTTTTATTGTGAACCTGTATGGACACTGGATGGAAGTTGGTATATACATTACTGTACACAGTTTTTGGATATTATGAATATTTAACTCAACAATTTTGACTGTTCTTCTCACTTATTGTGTATGTAGATACATAGAACATTTGAAGTAATTTCTATTCTTTCATTAATTCACCTGGGGTAGATCATTTGTTAAATCTCATCAAGAGTGCATAGCCTTTTAGAATATGCATATCTTTATCTTTGAACCCATAACAGAACAATGTTAATAGCTGGGACAAAATATCACATTGTATTTTCTTCTGTGAAACAGGCAACTAATCTGTCTCATTTCATGAAATGATTATGCTACGGTATAATTAGCACCTATCTCAGCAGCCGTCTTCAATATGTTGTTGTGCCATATTTTAAATCTAAATGTGTTAATTTCTCTTCCTTAAACCCACTAGAAGACACTATTTAAAAGGATATTTTCACAAATGTCTTCTGGGGGAACATGCCCCCAGACCCTCCTAGTTTTGCTGGGTCAGAGGAAAAATTCTAGGTTTTATCTTGGGGCTTAGCCCCCCCAAAAGTGGGAACCTAGATTCGCCCCTGCACTGGAAGATACGTTTTTTTAAATTATGCTAGTTAGCTTTTGCGTTTTACATCCGATTGTTTCTCTAACTTTTAAACAAAAGATCAAAACTACATTTCAAATGTTTAAATCTGTCAAAACTCTGGAATTTACAGTTGATATTTAAAACGCCATACTTACCATCTTTATCTATCATTACTCTCACTGCCAGGGGGATAAGGAATATTGTTCAGCGCAATGTATCAATATACTCATGTATATATGTACATATAGTACCAGTCAAAGGTTTGGACACATTTTCCCAATGTATATATGTATATTAGATATAACTAACTATGTATGTTTAATAAATAATGTCAATATTATGATCAAACGTCACACACACTCAAACTTCTCAATGTCGGCTATGAAGCAGTAGATGAATTAGTGGATTTTATTTATTTAATTATAGGATTTACAGCATACCAGAAAAAAAGTCCATACAAATCATACTTTGATAAGTGTATATCTTTACCAGAGCCAGTTCAGTGTGGAGCATTAGTGGTGCCATTCTTGACTGACACGAGATTCCCGGTGGCGTCAGTGAGCTTAGCGATCCGGGAGAAAACGTGTCATTGAAGAACATCACCCTGACCAGAACTTTCCTCGGTCCCTCTGACTGACCAGAACATCATTCATTTACAACAACAAAATAAAAAAAACTATTATTTATTAGAAAGCATGAATTTTTCCTTGTATATCTTGAATGGTAAAAAGCTTTGTTGAGAACTAAAAGTGTGGAAAAGGACTCCACGAAGGGCTTTCAACATCCTCATGACCAGGTTGGGGTTGTAACAAAGGCCCTAACTTCAGCACCTGAGGACCACTGCTGAGTGAGTCGACGTTCTGCGGGTCAGGATGGAAACGGAACCAACAACCAGCTGGTGGTCTGAGTCACAGCTGCTTTGTGGGTTCCGTTACCACTCCACCTGCCAACTAGACCTGGGTCCAAAACTGAATCTCTACCATCAGACCAATAGGCCTAACATATCAATAACAAGGCTTATAAGGCTCCAGTAGACACCCAACAGTGTTGGTGTTTTTTGGTGATTATACTCTTCGTCTAATGATAATGGTCAATGCTTGCATGAGGGAGATCGGGGTTCGATACCTGGAAGTCCACTGGGCCATCCACTGCTGTCCCCAGGCCCATTCTCACCCTGGAGTCGATAGCAGAGCCCAGGTGACCTTTTAGCACAGATGAACATTGGTTCACATCTTATCTCTGACACGTTACACACAATACAACCATTATACAACATTACAAGAAAGGAAACTCATTGACGTGAACGTGATGTCTGAAGTTCTCCTCACTGTGGTTTTGGACAGAGTAAAAATACTTCTATCCCATCTTGAAAAACCTGTTTTGTTTCTTGAGAGAGAAAGATAGAGCACATGAGGTCACAGTGTACGCTTTGAAGGAGGAACAGATGAAGAGATTAAATAGTAACGAGAGGAAGACCAAGAGGAAAGATAAGAGATCAGACTTTTGACGCTCATTCTGTTGAGAACTGGAGTCAAGATCGAACCAAAAACAAAGAGAACAGCTGTGAGGAGATGAAAAGAGAATTAAAGAGAGGAAGAGAGATAGAGAGATGAGTAAGGAGTCTGTCGGCCCACTTTCACTTTGTCATTGAAGCCATAGGGTGAAAGAGAAACTTAGAACTGACTCAGTACTCGACGTCTTCAATCGATACCAATGCTGTGTGTGCGCAGAAGTGAGAGGAAAATAGAAAGAAAGGACATGTAAAAGGTGCGAAAGCACAGGTTAACAGAATGAAACCTGGCTGAAAGTAGGTCAAGCCAATCTTTCTTCATGTAGAAATTACCTTGTCTAGCCTCACGTTCTTTCCAGTCTCCCCTTTGCTCCGTCTCCAGCTCCTGCATGTTTGTGTCAGTATGTGTGTGTGCACGTGAAGCTGCTCTATTTATACAGTACGTCTTGACTTCCTCTTACGCGCTCTTATACACACAGCTCTATTTCACTTTCACTTCTCCTGAGCAACTGACCCAAAACTCCTCCTTCTCTCTCCACCTCCTCCCCTTCCTATCCTTGTCCTGTCATCCAACACAAGCACATTTGATGCTTCCTGGATTTACGGCATGTTCCTACTTACATTATGTGCATGATATACATCCCATGCATTTTTCACAGGTTGTTTTCTTGATGAAATCACATATTTTTGTACATGTATGTGCATAACATGTATGTGTATCATACTGTCGGGCCTCCTGTTGGTCTCATGGAGGAGTTAATTAGAAACACCTGTCGAGGAGGGGCAGGGTAGACCAGGAGGGCGGGACAGGCCAGGTGTGTCCAGTGGGGCATGACTGGAGGCGGGGTCTGGAAAGTCCGGTGGATTCGGAAGTACCCCCCAGAGACCTGCTGGGACAGGCAGGCCCGGTTTCCCTTCAGACACCAGGTCAAGGTCCAACACGGTCTCTGGTGGAACACTCTGGAAGCTCACCCCTCAGTCCTTTCCAGTTTGGGAGACGAACCCCGGACTTGGGAGTGTGCGTGAACGACAGTGCGTTCGTTTCCTCGTTGTTTTACATGGAGGACGAGGTAGAACTAGTACAGGGAGAAGGAAAGGTTGCTCTTCCAGAGTATTCAGGGAGTCCAGGGCCCAGAGATACATACATCTTTTAATAATGGAACATCTGTCCAGACTTCAGTTGATGGATGCAAGGGCATAGTGCGGGGGGGGGGATTCAGGGTAAACAACAACGATGTTTGAATATTACTAATGTTGTGTTAATGTTGTGTTGCATTACTTCAACCCCCCTCATGTTCAAACCAAATCTACGCCCCTGGATGGATGAGATGGCTTTACTCCCGTGTGGTCCCTGACAGACAGAGTCACACGTCACATGGCACAAGCCTATCTATTCTGAATAAAGACACTACAGACAGACGAGGCTTGTGGAAAAATTTTTTTTATTTGAAACAGTCAACACCTCTGGGTTGAAGTTAGGACACGGTACCAGGACACTGAAGGCACCAGAGAACACTCCGGAACACCATCCAATACTGAAGCACTGACAGGCTCTGCTCTCCCTTCCTCAGCATCGGGAACAACAGGCAGGAAGACAGGTGGTATGTATGTGTGTGTCTGTGTGTTTTGCATACGGGTCTGAAACACTCCAAAGCTCATCCTTAAAACAGGCGCTTCTCGTAGCTGTGGGGGAAGAGAGAGAAAGAGACACAGGAGCTGGTGAGTTGAGTTAAAAGGCAGAAACTGAGGCAAATAGAGGAAGTGCGTAATTGTGGGGGGGACACTGTCTGCGCACGGGTTGGTGCTTGGTGGAGGAGTGTGTGTGTGTGTGTGTAAGGTTTTGTGGAAGTGATACAAGGTTGGCAAATCTAAAGTGAAAAGCTCAAACTCCAAATCATGAACACCTTATTGCGTGTCTGAGTGTGAGAGTTTGTGTGTGTGTGTGTGTGTGAGGGGGATGAGACAGTACCTGTGCAAGCTGTGGACCCCTCCCTCCATCTGGGCAGACGTCGTTCTCTTCTCGAACTTCAGATCTCCAGAGTACATCATAGCCCTGCAAGGTAAGAGGGGGCGGCGGGGGCAATGTTACACTACATTACATCAGCCTGAATCACGGGGAGATATGTTAATGAACAATTAAGCGGGTTTCTCAGAATGTACTCTTGTATTCGTTTGTGCTTGTAATAGTGTCTGTGTGTGTGTATGTGTGTGTGCTGTACCTGAGCTGGGTCAGGCTTTTGGCCCCTATGTCCTGGCAGGAATGCTGAATGCCAGCGATCAGGTAGGGGATGAACTTATGGATGGAGCCCTTATCCTGCACCGCCCCCGACACACCCTGGGCTACCTTGATCTTGTCACACTCACTGGAGAGAGAGGAACGGGAGGAGAGGAGGACAGGGAGGGAGGAAATGGGGAGAAAGGAGGGAGGGACAGCAGAGGATAGATGGAGGGTTTCGAGGGAGGGCGAAAAAGAAAAATGGAAGGTGAGGATGAAGGGAGGGGGAGATGAAAAGAAAACAAAATAGAGGGAGGGAAAAGGAGTGTGGGAGAGAGAAAGAGGGGGAAAGAGGAACAAATAAAAGGGCGAAAGACAAGGGCGGAGAAAGGGGAAGGATAGACATCAGGGCACCTCAATCCTTTCAGCACAGTGCACCAATATGTCGTCACTTCAGTGCCCCTGTGTCGCTACATACACTTTGCTGTTAGTACAGCTGTATCACTGCATTGTTACTAGTACTGCTGTAACACTACAGTTACTAGTAATGCTGCACTGTTACAGGTACTACTGTAACACGATATAGTTACTAGTACTGCTGCATGTTTACTAGTACTACTGTAACACGATATAGTTACTAGTACTGCTGCATGTTTACTAGTACTACTGTTACACTACAGTTACTAGTACTGCTGCATGGTTACTAGTACTACACATGTTCCTGCAGTACCTGAAGTATCGTGTCTGGGAGCCCAGGTTCTTGTCCATGGCGTCCAGGGAGCCCATGCCTCGGTACTTCTTGAGCCGGATGCCGTCAGAGAAGAAGTACTCCCCAGGAGCCTCACTGGTGGCAGCCAGCAGGGAGCCCATCATCACTGGAGGAGCAGGACGAGGGCCGGGTCGTGACCCAGGAACAGGAAGAAGGGGAGGGACATGTTCATATACACTCAAATGGTTGTGACGGTCGGATGGCATTGGTTAGCTGTCGTCCTTTTTTTCTAGAAGGTTCTATTTGGGGGCATTTTCTGCTTTCATTTTGATGGCGGCGGTTTGAGAGAGAGGAGAGGCAGGGAGAGAGAGAGAAGACAGAGTAAACAGCCCTGGTAATAAACACCTACCCGTGGAGGCCCCAAGGGCCAGGGCCTTGGCAATGTGGCCCACGGTTTGAATCCCACCGTCGGCGATGACGGGCACTCCGAACCTCCGCGCGTACTCGGACACCTTGTACACGGCCGTGGCCTGGGGCCGGCCGCACGCCAACACTGGGGTAGAGGGAGGGGGGGGGTAGTTAGCACAGGGCGGAGCCACACTGCAGCACACTCTACAATACACGTCCTCGCTGCCGTTTCGCTTGATTCGTACGGAGGACTTTGCCGTCGGAACATCTGTGCTAGGTTAGAAAACGAGGAAGAACATCCTCACTTCCTGTTAACTTATTGTTAAGTTCGGACAGAACTTGTGTTGCCAGCTTGACTGCGGACTATTTTCGGGGGCCCTATCCGTCCAGTGCACTGAATCTAAACTAACTCTCCCTTTAATCTCCTGTCTCCCGCGTTCATCAGGGACGTCGGCAGCAAGCACATCAAAGGGAGCAGGGAAACATGAGAACAGCCTTTCAACCCCCCACCTTCACTCTCTCCCTCCCTCCCCCGCTGAATTTCTCCGCACGAAAATGAGGTTTTCGATCAAAGCCTGCGCGAGGAACCGGACGATCCACGAGCGGCGTCACAAAACCGATTCCATCTTTAGAAAGCAGCAGCGGGCATCAGACAGCTCGTGGGAGGCATGCCAGCGGGCATCAGACAGCTCGTGGGAGGCATGCCAGCGGGCATCAGACAGCTCGTGGGAGGCATGCCAGCGGGCATCAGACAGCTCGTGGGAGGCATGCACCTCTGTCCGCGTGGGGAGAGCCGGGGATGGATGGTTGGTGGAGAGTCAGCCGTGTGCTGGGCGAGGTGTTAGAACAGCAGGGGGGGTTGGACTACGGTGAGCTGTACTCCCCCCACCCCCCCTCCACGACATGGTGGAGGAGTGGGCCCTGATTCAGGCGAGAGGGTCATCTGACACCCCCCCAGGGTATCTACACTAAGAGATATTCAGGATGATGACACTGGTCAAAGTCCACACAGGTCAGACTCTTCTAGTGCTTTCCAATGGGGGGAAAGGGGGCGGGCTGATGGGAGGGGCAGGCTGATTAGACATGTCAGTCAGTGTATAGGATATAAAGTGCTCCAAAAATTATTATAAATATATAAAATCCAATAAGACCCACTTCATGTCCCCTAAAGGCAGTGAACGTCTCACAGTGATGACCTCACAATCTTGAGATCCATGTGACGGACAGATTAGTCGACGACACAGGGACAAGCATCCAAAACCCCAAAACCAGCTTCTACTACTACTGATGCAGAGCTGTTAACCAACCAATACAGCAGGCTGTGAAGTGGGGCGGGAACAGTGTGGTAGTGGAGCCAATGGAAACCCAGCGCAAGAGGCAGGTGGGAGGGACTTACTGGAGAATCCTGTAACAGTGGTTGGGGTTTTGGGGCTGTGGAGCTTTATACCAGGAGGGACACTTAGGGGCGCTAGAGAGAGACAGAGGCGAGGTGAGACCAGGAAATGGAAGAGGGAGAATGTGAGGAAGAGAAACAGAGATATGATGCAGAAAAGGTACGTGGGATCACAGACAGAAAAAAGGAGGTATGGAAACAGTAAAAGTAGGCAAGGACACACAAGACGATGGAGACACACGAGAGAGAGAATGAGAACGAACGTCCAAAGGAAGGAGAAAAGTAACGAGAGACGGCCAGAATGACAGAAGAAGAGTGGTTAGGGTGAAAGACACACAACGAGTAAGTGCAGGAAGATGGAAATAAATCGCTGAAAAATATGCCATTTTTCAGTGAGGGCTGAACTGAACCACCAAATACCAGAATGATTGGAATAAATACTTTGGAATAGTTTTGAGAATGGTGGTCACATCAGGCTTGCATAGAGTGATGTTTGGAGGCTCAATCCCATTTCAATTCGGTAAAACGGTTGAATGTAGAATGAACCCAAATCTATTGTATCCTATTCAGGCAGCCTATCACAAAATTGGAAAGCAGAGAGAAGAGGAAGAGAGAGAAAGAGAGAGTAAGAGAGAGAGAGAGCAAGAGAGAAAATGGTGAATATGCTGGCATTTCACTCACTGATAACATCTACCTTGAGAGCGAGGGGCACAACTCACATACAATTCCTCACCTGGCAGCTCCAGATTGGCTGAGAGAAAACAGTGGGGGAGGGTCTAAGGGGTACATCCACCAGTGGTGGAGCTCACCTTCCTGAGTGATGCAGATGGAGCCACTGCCCATGCCCACCCTCAAGCCGTCCACGCCAGCGTCAATCAGGTTCTTCGCCTGCGCTGCAGTGACCACTGAGATAGACAGGGGGAGACAGAGACACACAACATCAGGAGGCCTGGACAGCACGGTAAACAGACGGGTATAGATGTGTATGTGTGTGTGTATGTGTGTATGTGTGTGTGTGGGGGGGGAAGCATCGCACCGTTGCCTCCGATGACCTGGATCTGGGGGAATTTCTCCTTGATGTACTTGATCATGTCGATCTGGTAGATGGAGTTCCCCTGAGAAGAGTCCTGAAAAAACAAGAAGAGGGCTTAGTGACACCCACCCACACACACACACACACACACACACACACCTTTCCCTGCCACACCCACACACAGTCTTACTAGTACAACCACGTCCACGCCGCTCTGCACCAGCAGGTCCAGGCGGTACTTGTCGTCGTTGTGCGTTCCAATGGCGGCGCCACAGAGCAGCTGTTTGCGGGAGTCTTTGGAGGCCAGGGGGAAGTCTCGGTTCTTCTTCAGGTCCGTCCGCGCGATGATGGCCACCAGGCAGCCCTCCTCGTTCACTATGGGCAGCTTACCTACCGGGGGAGCAGTCACACACACCAAGATGAATATGAACAGGATGAATCACAGAGATGTTTACCCAAAGCTGTACTTAAACAATAAGCCCCAAGAGGCCGTGTTTTGCGCAGATTTTAGAACAGGTTACTGTTACAACAAATATTTTATATGGTTTCATAAATAAAGACAATAAAATTTAAGAAACAAAATAGTTTAATAATAAACCGTCATTCTTTCCGCCACTACAAAGTATAGTTCCTACATATATCGTTGCCACGCAACAGCCAGATGGAACACTTGTGCTACCGACTAGGTTGCTTGCTACCTTGTAACTTTGTAACGTCTTATATTATTTGAAATCTTCGATGCGCAGTAATATGGAATGTTCTAATAGAATGTTATGAGGACAACCTAAAGGTAATGCTGGATTTTACTACGGCATGGAACGCGATATAGACAATCACAATCAAGGATTGGAACAGTTTTAGAAATATCTGTATGGATGAAGAGCTGTATGGATGAAGGCTTCTCGCCCCTCACCTTTCTTACTCCTCTGCAGGATCTCATTGGCCTCTTTCAATGTCACTCCGGCCGGGGCCACCACTAGATCTTCCAGCTTGGTCATTACCTGAGGGGGGGAGGAGGGCGGGGACATGAGGAGGAGGAAGGAAGGAAGGTGATGAACAAACCCGACACAGGAAGTCCAAACCAAAGCTTCCCCCATTGGTCAGCACCACAACCCCACCCATGCCCCCGAGCCCCGCCTCACCTGGCTGAGGGGAAGGGCATGCTCCTCCCCCTTCAGGAAGTCGATGTCCCTGGAGGAGATGATGCCGACGAGGCGGCCGCCCATCTGCCCATTGTCCGTGATGGGGATGCCGCAGAAGCCGTGGCGAGCCTTGGCCTGGAACACGTCTCGCACGTGCTCAGACGGGCTCATCACCACCGGGTCCGTGATGAAGCCCTGCTCGTACCTCTGGGGAAAGGGAGAGGAGAGGGGGGAGGAGGCAACTATTCATCTACAGGGTTGAGTATTTCTATCGGGTTCTTGTCGAGCACACATGACGAAGCATTAAAGAGAGAGAAAATGTATGAGGAAAGAGTGAGAGAGAAAATGTATGAGGAAAGAGTAAGAGAGACGGGATGGAAGGAAAGAACAGGATGGTGTCTCATTCCCCTGGGACAGCTGAACGACACCAGACAATGAGTGGGTTGGGGAGAAACAGAAAACGTGAGTGACGGACAAACAATAAAAATACACATAAAATAAGTAGGGGGGGAGACAAGATGGTGGGAGGGAGAGGAAGATACGGAAGAAGACGAGGAGATCCTGGGTTTACCTTGACCTTGCGTACTTCGTTGGCCTGGAACTCTGGGGTGCAGTTGTGGTGAATGAACCCTATACCGCCTGTGAGCTGGGAGAAGACACAGAAAGTGAGTGCCTTCATTTAAAGCGACACAAAGCGTTCCACCACTGTCTCTGACTCCCCGACACCACAGGGCTTAGCCTCCCAGGTCCTAGTGCCCGAATACTCACTGCCATCGCGATGGCCATGCTGGACTCTGAGACCGTGTCCATGGGAGAGGAAACCAGGGGAGTCTTCATGGTGATTTGCTTGGTCAGGGCTGACGTCAGGTCCTAGAGGGGACAATAATACCATCATCATCATCACTATCAAGTTATACAAAAAGACTAAATGAACTCCAGGGAAAGCTAGGAGGAGAGCTCTGGTCCACTCACCACCTGGTCTGATGCAAAGTCGATGTACCCAGGCAGAATCAGGAAGTCACTGTGAGAGAGTAGAGGAGCAGGGTCACATTCTGGTATGTCAACCTACACACACACACACCTGTACTACATATGAAACATTCAACATTTCACATAATCAGAGCGTGTGTTAGGACACACATGCCACATACCATATAAGCCTGCGACAATTCTGGGTGTTGTGCAATCCCAGGCCTTACTGCCGCTGATGCCTAAAGCACTCAATCTACTCAGCTGTCCACCAGGACAGATGTTGGCTCCACATGTGACACGCATGGTCACACAGTGGAAAGGTCTCAGCATGTGAGGGGTTCACAGCCGTCTGTTAAGGGATGGTAAACACATTCCAGGCGTAGCCTGCTGTGTTCTGAGGATACAGACCTGCAACGCTAGGAGTCCAGAAGGGGTTGTGTTTCCCTGGATTATATGACCAGGCTATTTGTAGACCTGTTACACACTGCACAACATAGGGTTGTTCTGGGGGACAGGACAGTAACAGGACAGTTCATGACTGACCGCAAGGAGAGAAGAGAGATATCGGTGTGGATGTGCGTGTGGCATGTGACTCAGTGTAACAAGGCTAAATATAGTCCAAATTCTTGGACTTGGTCTTGAGTATGACAAGAATGGGTCCTGCTTTTCCTGGAGTGTCATTACAGATGATGCTGGCTAGCTGGACACTGGCTGGCTATTTACTTTGTGACAATGTGTGTGACGTTCCTCCTAGCTAAAGTTGCTAACTTTTGTTAAGCTGCCTGCCTTGGATGTAAATACAGATAGAGGTCACACACCTGGTGCGTCTGTTTATCTGTCCATATTTAATTACGATATGATCAAGAAAGGGGGATTCAGACAGGCTTTCGTTCCAATGTCTGGTGTCCGCTCCAATGTTCGGTGTCAGTGGTGGGCGTAACTCGCTCAATTAACACGTTGTCAAGACATTAGCTAACAAGCTACTGCTTAAGATACAGATGATTGTACTTTTTATCTTAATATCTAACAACCTTCCTACCCAGAACCAGGCACACATCTATATGCACACCGGAAAAAGGACATTTTGCGATTCGATAGCTAGCAACATTATCAGGTGCAGGCTAGGCTACTAAATACTAGCTACAATCTTAGCCTGTAAATATTATATGTATTAGTTAGGCTAGTAACCTCAATAGCTTGTCAAGCTCATTTTATTCGCAGTTGCAATGCTGTAGATTTACTGTAGCGGAAACTTGACATGGTGGCAGTGATACAATGCGAGGGAATGGGAATTCCACATTAAGTCATGTTGCTATTTGGTGTCCTTACTTGTAGGTGAGGCCGTCCCCGCAGTTGAATAGTTGGTTACCATTGAGTCCATCGTCTGGGACATACCCAGTTTGCCCGCTGATCAAGTAGTCCGCCATAATTATGTTATTCTGTTCAAGCTTCGCAGTTAGTCCCGTGTGTACAAACGTATGGAAGATCGCCAGACGCCGATAACTTTCTTGTCTTGACTGAATGAGATCGGCGTTACAGGTTTAGAAGTCCAGAGTTCCTTCACTACAAATTACCCCCGGGATCTAATCCAGACATTTGGTTTAATAGAAATGCGTTAGCTTTCCTATTTTATGTTCGGCCTTAATCTTCTAGGGCTGTCATGTCCTTCTAGACGTTGCGTCTTTCGGCGGCTGCACGTGTTCTTACTTACGGTATTTTCCAGGCAGGACGATCACGGATCCCGAAAGCATGGACTTGGTCGTCACTTCCGTGTTACGCAATTTAAACAATCTTGCCCGCTAGAGGGCGTCTTGGACTACTACTACTGTATCACCCAAAGAGGTTGGAGAGGCCAGGACAGTATAGCACACATAAAAGGACAAGGGTCACTGGAGCAGTTAATAATATCTCTGGCGCATGATGACTGTGTGTTTATATTTGGACCGAAGAGACTGACCCCAATAAGCAGCAGAGGTGCTACTACGCTCTTATCAAGGGGCTGTGTTGAAGTCCATACAATGCGAGTAAACCCCTAACTAATGTCTCTGTACTGTACACTTTGGGTGGTGAAGGTGTGAGGCAGAGCAATACACAAGAGACACCGTCAGGTTTAAAAACTTTCTCTCAGTAACTATTTCTGTATTAATGTACAACCGTTGAAAATTACAGCAATTTTTTTGTTTGTTTCATTTTTAGTCATTTTAAGTTTTTTTCTCTTTTTGTTTTTTTAAACGATCTATCTATCAACAGCCATTTTCCAGAAAAAAAAACATGGTGAGAAGAAAGAAAAAGGAGGAAAAAATAAAGGGGGGGGGGAGAGAGAGGGGGGGGAGAAGGGGCAGCAGGACAAAGTGAGTGGAGGGCAAATCAAGAATTTGTGTTGTCTTTTTTTTTCCAGAGGAGTGTTGTGTGTGTACAATGCTATGCAGGTATGTGTGCGCGTGCATGCGCATGCTTTCTCATTGGTTGGTGAGTAGTGTGTATGAATGAGGTGTTCTGTAGACAAATGTGGAAAGGAGGAGGGTGGGGGAGGAGAGATACAATCGTGTCATTCTGAGACCCTGCAACAGCCAGTGAGAGAGTGAGAGCATAGTGAGCGAGGGATGAGGGGAGGTGGGGGATGAGTGAAGGCCCTGTGGGACCGTGGGGAGAGGGGACAGCGAGGGTGGTGAGGAAGGCTGAACGGAAGCAAGGATTCTGCTGGTGCTTCGCAGTCGGATGGAATCTCAGGTGTCATGGAAATCCTTCAGCAGGGTGCGTCTCCTCTGCTCAGCGATGTGCATCTGGTTCTCCAGATCCTGACAGAGACACAGCAAGACGAGGTCATTCGAATGTCCCCAGCCCTTGATCCCCCCCCCCTTCCAGCCTCCCATCATACCCCTCTGTCGTTGGCGCTCAGCTCCACCTCTCCCACTCCCCTCTCGTAGCTGTCAGCCCGCTCCACCTTCCAGGACAGGTTCTCAATCTCCGCCTCCAGCTGGGCCTGCTGATACTCAAACTGGAGGGAGGAGACGAGAAACAGACAGAGAGAGAGAGAGAGAGAGAGAGAGGAGACCAAGAGAGAGAGAGAGAGAGAGAGGAGACGGAGGAGACCGAGAGAAAGGAGACAGAGAGAGAGGAGACGGAGGAGACCGAGAGAGAGGAGACAGAGAGAGAGGAGACAGAGAGGAGAGAGGGGACAGAGAGGGGGAAACGTTAGTCCCGGCAGCCAAGCCCAGCACACTTGAAATACCAACGTAAACTAAAAGTTCCAGGAACGCCACAAAACACACCAGTCTCACCAGTTTCTTCCGAGGCCCAGACTCCATGTAGTAGGCATAGGGGTAGGTGTACTGTAGCGTGTAGCGACACTGCAGGACAATGCAGGGACACAAGACCAGACCGCATAAGTGGGCAAATACACAGGTTCCTAAAACTAATGAACAACAACCGACATATCCCCAATACAAGTAATCTGTCGTAGCAATAGAGCTCCAGACATGACACAGGATACATTCTTCCGTGACTCACTTCCAACCTAGTCCCAGCCCGACCACAGCCTCTGGCACCAGGTCTAAAGGCCTAATTATGCTTCTGCGTTTTTCGAAAAACGCAGAGGAGGGAACGCCCTCATCTCAGTGGAACGCCCTCTGCGTGCTCTCCGTCAGCCCTCGGAGACCTTTTGATGGATTGACGTGCACCTCCTGAATTTTCTAACTATCCGTCGAAATTACGCAGAGCGACGGAGACCCCCTTGGCGGTGATTGGTCCGTATTAAGAATCAGGGGCGGGGTTGCCGCTATGGGTTGCCGTGACCAACAAGACCAGGGGTGGGGAACGTCCGACCTGCGGGCCATATGCAGCCCGAAAAATCATTTGGTCCAGCCCGCCATGGCATTGCAGTGCAGGCACCATATTATTAGGTGCATTATTCGTTGGCAGCAGCACTATTTTAATATGTGGAAGAGGACCGTGGAGGCGCTCAGCGTCGCGTTCTTGCAAATCAAGCCCCAATACGTTGTTGGTTTGGGCTAAACCCGGAATGTTTACAACGTCTGGCTCCACGCCTGATTAACACTCGGATCGATAAGCAGTCTCTAAAATGGTAGCAATATAAAAACATATACGATCCCTTTCCGTAATCATAATAACCCCCCAGAAATGTTCACTGCACACCCAGTCAAAGCAGGCTGCCCTTCCAGCTAGCATCACAAACATTACCAAAGAGATCGAAGCAGTTTTTACAATTCATATTTCAGCTAAACAGTACATGTAAATCGGCATTTGAATTCAAATGTGACGAGAAATGGGCAGTGTAGTCGCTGAAACTGTACATATTTTATTGATGAAACGGCTCATTTGTAAATTTGCTCAGAGTATTCGATAACCTATAGCTAGCATCGCAGTGCAGCGCCACCTACTCTTCTGGCGGTGAATTGTTTTCAGCACCCACAGCCTACGGAGAACTATAAACGAAGTCTATCCGTGTGTATCCGTGCGTATCCGTGAGCCCGCCCACCCGAAAACGGAGACGCAGAAGCATATTGAGGCCTTAACTCCACCTAGTCCCAGCCCGACCACAGCCTCTAGCACCAGGTCTAACTCCACCTAGTCCCAGCCCGACCACAGCCAGCCTCTAGCACCAGGTCTAACTCCACCTAGTCCCAGCCCGACCACAGCCAGCCTCTAGCACCAGGTCTAACTCCACCTAGTCCCAGCCCGACCACAGCCAGCCTCTAGCACCAGGTCTAACTCCACCTAGTCCCAGCCCGACCACAGCCAGCCTCTAGCACCAGGTCTAACTCCACCTAGTCCCAGCCCGACCACAGCCAGCCTCTGGCACCAGGTCTAACTCCACCTAGTCCAAGCCCGACCACAGCCAGCCTCTAGCACCAGGTCTAATTCCACCTAGTCCCAGCCTCTAGCACCAGGTCTAACTCCACCTAGTCTCAGCCCGACCACAGCCAGCCTCTAGCACCAGGTCTAACTCCACCTAGTCCCAGCCCGACCACAGCCTCTAGCACCAGGTCTAACTCCACCTAGTCCCAGCCCGACCACAGCGAGCCTCTGGCACCAGGTTTAACTCCACCTAGTCCCAGCCCGACCACAGCCAGCCTCTAGCACCAGGTCTAACTCCACCTAGTCCCAGCCTCTAGCACCAGGTCTAACTCCACCTAGTCCCAGCCCAACCTAGGCCCCTTACTTGGCTGGACTGGACCAGCCTACAGTACTACTACTACGGTTCTACGAGTTCTACGTCTAACGGCACCACAAGCGAGCCAGCCGGTCCCGGCCCCACCTTGGCCAGCAGCTTGGCAGCGTTCTGCATGTACTGCCAGTCGATCCAGGTGCCCAGGTTGTTCATCACCCTCTCCTGGATCTTCTCCTGGATCCTCTGGTAGGTCTGGACCTCCAGCTGCAGACTCTTGTTATGGTTCTCCCACTGAACACATACACACACACAACACAGTGAATCCTACATCCCAGTGGGGCGTTAGTGGTGTGCGAGTGTGTCCGCGGGTCTGTTCGTCTCACCCTCTCAAAGTAGAAGAGGTATTTCTTGAGGGCCTCTCTGGCCTGTGCCTGCTGACTCTGGTTGACGATGTCGGGGTTCTCCTTGTAGCGGCTGCACTCGTAGTACTCACTGCCGTGGGTCTTCCAGTCGCCCAGACACATCCAGCAGAAGTCTGGGGAGCACAGGGGGGGGCGACAAAGGCGTGGTTAAGCCCCAGGATGAGGGTGGCAGGGTGGGTTCTGGATGTGGAGCTGGCTGGGGTGGGATGGAGGAGGAGATACTAACCGTGTTTGCACTTGGAGCATTGCTGAAACACACATAGAGGGGGAGGTGGGTTAGAGTTGTGGATCGGAGCCGAAAGTGATTCCAAACAAACAAGAGGAGCCGGCCTCACACACTCACCATGTGGTTGCATCCCCCGTTCTTCTCAATGCAGATATTGCACTTGGGACACTGTTCAGACACACAGGTGGAGAGAGAGAGAGGCTTTAAGATGTTTCAAGGACTTTACTGTGTGTGTGTGTGTGGGGGGGGGGTTGGCTGGAGGTGTGGCGTGGGGGGGAACTGGAGGTGTGTGTGCGTGGTAAGGGGTTAAATGAAGGCATGAGCGTGCCTGCCTGTGGTTTAAGGGATTCCCCCAAAACTCACATCTTTAGTGTGTGCGCTGATATAATTGGCCGTCTCAGAGTCGTCAGCACATTTGGTCAGCCATTTACGGATGGTGCCACAGTCGGTGGGGGCGTGGTACATCTGGCGACACTTGAAACTGGCGGAGGAAGACGGGCAGTTTGTCAGACAGGCCGAGAGCGGCACGCAGGGAAGGACAGATTTAAAGGTTCCTGTTACACCACTGTGTGTGTGTGTCTCCCTGAACCTCATTAGAGTGTGTGTGTGTGTGTGTGTCTCCCTGAACCTCATTAGTGTGTGTGTGTGTGTGTGTGTCTCTCTGAACCTCATTAGAGTATATATGTGTTTGTGTTTTCAACCAATAAGTCATCCGGAAACTGATACAGTGGACAGCTTTGGACGGGCTTGCTGTGGTTGGAGGAACCAGTGAGGACGTGTGTGTGTGTGTGTGTCTCACCAGAAGACCTCGCTGCAGCGGCTGCATTGCACCCTGCGTGCCCTGGGCTCCTGCACCTGGATGACGATGGGGCAGTCGGCGCCCGGACACAGCTGCAGCTGGAAGTGGCTCTTCAGAGGGAGGGAGGGAGGGTCAGGGAGGGAGGGTCAGGAACATGACTACACAGGCTCTGATCAGGCCCTGGCACAACCCGGATCGAATAGAAACTTTTAATGGTATTTGACTTCGGCCGTCACGTGAATGGCTACACGCGGTGCATCCAGACATTGCTGGACATCGTTGAAACCAAACCGTGGCAAATGTCAAAGATCAATCTGCTTGTTCCCGAAACGTTCAGAACCAAAACATTGAAGAGAACGGAACGTCTATTTGGTTTATTGAATTACATAATGCAATTGTTTAATCATTGGTTCGTGACCCAAAACTGTTGTTGCCAGCAGGTTTAGAGCTCTGTGCCCAGAACGACAACACTGGTGAGGAGCTCTGTAGTAAAAAAAACCCCATTACTGATTAACTACTGGTTTTGCACGCACACACACAGAGAGTTGCTACTCAGATACACACACACACACACACACACACACACACACACACACTCTCTCTCTCTCTCACACACACACACACCTCGACGTAGTCTCTGAAGAGGTAGCGTCTGTATTTGTCCTTCAGCTCCTCTCCAGGCAGCAGAGGCAGGACAGAGTCCTCTGGCATCTGCAGACAGCAGTCCTGAGCCATACAGGAGATCCCTGGACACACATGAGCACACAGAGAGTTCAGGGAAGGTTGTGTCAAACACGAGTACCATCAAATCAAAACCAGTCCTCTCTCTCTCTCTCTCTCTCTCTCTCTCTCTCTCTACACAAACCGTCCCAGCTGCCTGCACTCACCCACTCCCACGCCGTCTTTGACCAGTACAGTGCAATGCTGCTCCCAGCATTCTTTGCAGAAGGAGTGCTGACAGGGCAGGGCGAGCAGGGCATCCCTCCTGACCAGCTGAAGACACACCCCGCAATGGAGAGACTGGCTCGTCTGGGGGGAAGATAAAACGTGTTACACCCCGCGCCGGAGAGACGAGTCGCCTGGGGGAGGGGGCCTGAGATGTTGCGACACACGACACTAGGGATTAGGGAGATACGGACACACACGGACACACACAGTACTCACAGGGACAGGTCTGCAGGTGCTGCTGGGTTGAACCAGTGCCTCGGACAGCAACAGGGATGAGTTGGCCTTGTATCTGTAACACACAAACAGCAGATTCACAACCAGCCTGACCATCGATAACCAACGACACAAGGAAGAAAATGTGTGTGTGTTTACCTGTCCAGTATGTGTGACAACTGCCAGTGAAAATGCACCAGCACCAGTTTGGCTACGGCAGGTAACACCTAGAAAGCCACACAACGACAGGAACAGATACAAGCACAGCGGGGTGAAGATAGAGCATTGGAATTTGAGTGCACACACACACACAGGGAGAGCGTCTGGAGAGGCGTCGGGACGAGGGAGGGAAACATGGCCTGATCCTGTCCGCGCTCCTCCTCGTGTCTAACTCCAATCCTTATCGGGTACAACTGGGATTGATTGTTTACACGACCCTGGCGGTTCCTGAGATGAGGTCACACACACAAAGAAAAAACAGAGCCGGGGAAACAGACCAGTGGGCGTCGACTGACCCATTTCAAATTTGTCTTTCTTTTCTGTTTACTTTGGAGGTTAAATAAAAGGTTAGGGGATGCATCTGGTCTCCACATTCCTTCTCCCCCCTCCTCAGGCCTCCCACTCCCTCCACCCCCCCAAAACCACCTCCACCTGGGGCCACCCTGACCTTGAGGGCCGCAGCCACGTTGTTGACCTCCTCGCCGAGGACCTTCTGGCTCTCCCGGTAGGTCAGGCAGGTGAACTGGTACTCCTCGGGGTCGAACGAGTCAGCCCCCTGCTGCTCCACGTCGCCGGCCACCCCGTCGTAGTAGTCGGCGATGTCTCCCCCGTCCTCCTCCTCCTCGCCGTCGTCATCCTCGTCCTCCTCCTCCGAGTTCACCCCCAAGTCTTCCTCGTTGCTGTCGGAGGCCTGGCTGTTCATGTCCACGGACATTCCCCGAAGTCCTCACTCTGATTGGCTACCGCCTCCTCCTTTCCTCGTCCGACACGTTGGGATGGACTACGCTTCCCAGAAGCACTCTGAGCGCCGGGTGAGCGCGCTCAGCAGCAGCGGAAGAAGCAGAAAAAGTCGCACTCCCCGTCACTCATCAGGAAGCCCTGGGTGTGGTGATCTACGAGTCCAAAAGGAACTGGAGGAAGGAGAGAAAGGAAGGAGGGGGGGGGGAGGGAAGTCGTCAAGTGTTGCTACTCAGACAGGGTGAATGTGCCATGCAGTTTGGTGGTGCATGAGACCGAGAGAAGGCTCTGATCACTCAGGGTCAGCTGAAGGCCAGTCCAGACAGATGTTCAGCCCTCTGCCACACTGTTCCACACAGGGACAGGGTCACCGATGACACTAAATCAAGTGGAGGTCAGCCCCAGTCCTCCTAACCACACCACCTTGAAAATCTACACTAGAATAGATGCTTGATCGGTAGAAGTATGTTAAGCCATTCTGGTGACTTTAGGACAAATGTCACCTTTCTATCTTAGTTAGTCATAGGTCCAGTCCAACCATCCTCCACCAACTGCTGTTGGTCAGCTTCGGAGTTGAAAACATGTCTCTCTCACTTATGTCCGTTTATACTCTGAAATGGGATTAGGCAGCCCAAGCATTTCTCTTAGCCAACACGCGGACTTTTTATCCTTATATTACACCAACAGTACATGAACACGTGTAGGACATACACACAGCACGCGTATCAGCTTAATGCCACGGTTTAAGGGATTACATGACGGACGTTTGCCGTTTAGAAGAGACAGTTGGAAGTAAGGTTCGGCCGCGTGTCCCCAGCCCCCGGACAGACACGATTTGGGATCCTACACAACCAGTTCTTACCCATCAATTGGCTAAATCCAAATTAACTCGTCATGTCAGCATAACGTCAACTAACTGACTTACATGATTGTGTAACATCAACCGTTTAAAATATTAGAAAAATACTCTAGTTTGTTCGGATTCAGTGGGTTTGACGTAGTTACTTGGGTTCCATAACAAGAAAGTCTACAGTATCAGAGGAGTTGGCTGAGGTTTACTGCGACTTGCAATAATCGACCTAGTCCTGGTTGGCAGTAGCCGGTGCCAGTCCTTTTGCATTCCGTCTAAGCTATTAATAGGCACAAAAACTGGGTGACACACTTAATATCATACACACAGCTATCTGGGTTAAAATAATACAAACACCGTTTGCTAGCTGAACGGGGTGTTAAAATCCCACTCACGCGTCAGATCTGTGTTAGCCACAAAGCTAGCTAGCTACAAGCGACGGTCTACCCGGCTGGAATGATCAGTTGCTCGTTGAAAACGAGCAGATACACTTCAACTGAGTTAGCAAGCATTTAGCAAATACAGGCACAGGGGATGCCATGTTTAAAGTTCACGATCGTTCTAATATGTGAATAGTAATGGTTACTGCCATTCGCTAGAGACTGCTAGCTACAAAACATCTATATCCATTGTTCATGTCACCAGAAATGCTAGCCCTACCAGGTTTGGCACCACCAGCAAGCGTTATATCGCCAGCTAACTAGCTAGCTAGCATGTAGCAAGCCTGGTTACGTTACCCCTGAGACGCCGCCTCTCACACTAGCTCGGGGATCGAGATGTAAACAAGGCCGTCTGGAATCTGATAATAATCCAAACTTTGTAAATGTTGACATGTCCTTCATCCCGCATTTCCAGTCATCCCTTCTTACCTTTTAAACCGCAACCGGTTTCCTCGGAATTGAAGTCTGCTAACGTGCTTTGACGAACCAGAACCTACTTCGCAGTACTCGCTAGTTGAGCGGAAGATGGGCTGTTCAGGGGGTGTTTATACATGACGTCACTTCCCGGTCTTGTCGAAGTTTCTAAAGAGCTCTGGAAGCGTATTTATAGTTTGGAAATAAGCTTTCTCAAACAAATTGACCCGTTTATTAATGACAAGGAATAGTGACAGAATGAAATAACGTGAACGTCAAATAACCTAAGAATTATGCAAGTACACTGGAAATTATGCTAATCAGCTATTGCTCTACTGATCTGAGACATTTGACAAACTCATTTCATGTAGCCTACCGGTAGGCCTAACTGTTGGCAGTCCTATCGACTGGACCGAGCGCTATGTCTTTATCGCCTCTCATCAAACCCAAACTTTCTTCTGTTGATCTCAACCAATGTCCTTTGCAGATTATTGCAATCTAAAGAATAGTTTTTGTGTGATGTAATTGTATATATGATGTTGGAATGCACATGGCATTTGTAAGGAATAAAACAATGCTTTGATTTCATAATATTTTCTTGCAAATAGAATTTTGTTTTTTGAAAAAATAGATTTGATACAAAACATCAACAATGTTAACCATTATTAATACATATGACACAGAAACACACTATAGTCCCCACACACACCTAAAAGGTGTATTTTCCTCTAAATCTATCCACCCGTGGGACAGGAGGAGGGCAGCAAGGACCAACGGTTTCAGGTTCAGTTGAACACCCAGTAGGAGTGGGGCCAGTCTGGGTATCTGCTGGGCTTTGTGTTTGGAGCTCCACCGAGACCAGAGCGACCCACATCTCCTCTTACAAAGGAATAATACAGTCAAAATGACATACTTTCTGGTAAACCTCCACAGTGACGTTCAAAACCACAACGTTCGCATCACACGACAGATGATCTGGAGATGAAACTGAAACTGCTGGTTTGCTCTTTTTGTAAGTATACATGAACACATTTTGTCCCAGATAAGAGTTAGATGTGATGGAGGGGTTTGAAGTCATACTTTCTCAAAGGGGAACATATGTTTCTGCTGGCCTCTTTTCTCTCGTTTTGTGGTACTCTTCTTAGCTCCACTGGCTGAGCCTTGGTCCTGCTCCTCCTGCCTGTTCTGGGGCCAGGACTGGGCCAAGGTAACAGCAGCAGTCTGGCTAGCAGGACCGCTAGCCTCACCACCATCTTCCTCCTCCTCGTCCGACGATAGCCCAGTTTTGCCTTCCCTGTCCTGGCTGTTGGCCTGGCCAAGCCCCCCTCCGTCCTTGGGGCCTTGGTGACCGTAGCGACGCTTCAGCCTCTCTTTGATCAGTAGGCCCTTCACCAGCAGAGTCCAGTTTGACACAGCCCGCTTCTCACGCTTCTGGAGAACAAACACACACACAGAGATACACACATTGTGAGTGGTAATGTAGGTCAACCCAGATAGCAATTGGTTCACCACGCAAGATCATGTTTGACCAATTTAAGATACTGTTTTACTACATAAGACACACAGAATCCATTCAGTCATGAGTATCCAAAGTTCACAGGGCACCAGTGATGGAGGCCACTCCTCCCCTGTAGAACCCACCTCTTTCTCCTTCTGCCTCTGGATCTCCTGGTCCTCCACCCAGGCCGCCCGCAGGATCTCCTCGTGCTCCTCACACACGATGTAGCCGTCGGTCCTGCAGCACGGAAGTAGGCACACGCACACACACACACACGCAGTCAGGTTACAGAATGATGAGATACACACACATATACACGCTGCCGGGTGACATCATAGTGAGCTACACACATACAAACAGACACAGACCCTCACACACTTACACAGCGTGAGAATAGCCACCGTGGAAGTCAAAGCCGGTGATGGCAGAAGCACAGTCCATCTCCAGCTTCTTGGCCACTCGGTGCAGGTTGGGCAGGCGCAGGTGGACACAGCCCACTGGCAACATGCAGGGCTTGAACAAGTACACGTTCCCATAGTCGTTACGAGGCACCTGGTGGGACAGGGGGGGAAGGTCGATGGGAAAGATGAAGATACTGAGATCAAGTTGACATCTTCAAGCTCAAATATCTGTATGGACACATGAAACATGAAAAAGACACTCCCACACAGACAGACGCGCAGACACACACACGCACGCAGACACAAACACACACCCTGCCGTCTACGGCTATGGGCGGTTGGTACTCCTCCGTCTGCCAGTCCCCAAACAGAGGGAGGTCGTTTTTGTCCTTCTCCTCTGACACCATCCTGGCTTTCCTGGAGCGATTGGAGAAACCCCTCACCATCTGGTGAAAGTGTGGAAGAGGAGGGAGGACATCGAGATGAAGAGAGAGGAAGATACAAAAGGTATAGAGAAACCAAAGTTAGAGAGCCAGACCGAGGTAGAGAGTAATGGGATAGAGAAAGAGAGAGAGAGATAGCTCACTTTGTAGGGCTCCTCACCCAGACGAACAGTCCTGGCCTCCTTTAGCCAGGTGTCACTGGAGTGCAGCGTGTGAATGCAGTCTCTGGGAGGAACACACACATGCCCACACGTTAGCTTATCAGAAAGGATATATATATATATTCACTGTTGACGTGTTACAAGGAAGCTTGAGTTTAAAGACCTGGAGTAGACCGGCTCTCCCCTGCAGTACCCCAGGATGGTCGCCGTGGGGGGGTAGAGAGCCTCGTACTTGAGCAGGTGTCTGTCCAGAGCGTACAGAGGGTGGTTCTTGAACTCTGCCACTGAGGTGGGCAGAGGCCTGTCCAGCAGTCGGGCCTGGAGCTGGAGAGAGAAGAGGGGAGAGAGGACGGAAAATGTTTACCCAAACTCATATCGAGCTACCTTCTGTTGGGCGCGCCGGCATGGTAGCTGCCGTGGGTCACCGGGATGGCGTTTGGTCTGATGACGTACCTCCTTGTCCTCCTGCAGATCCCTCTCAGTCTCCTCCCCCAGGAACGGCTCCAGGGTCTCCTCCCACCACTCCTCGTCCACGCGCCTCTTCCTGGACGATGTCATCCAGTTGGGGTCGTACTTCCTGCTGAGGTCCTTCACGTTCCCCTCGTCGTCCACGGCCACCACGTACGTCAGCGGCTGTGTTGCATTCTGGGAACACAGCTGTGGTTGCCCCAACCCCTGGTGGACGTCGACGCACACCCAGGAGCCTGTTTTGTCCAGGTACACCTCCAGCCAGTCGTCTGCCCCCGGGCCCTTGTTCTTCCTCCTCACTCGCTTCGCTCCCTTGGCTTTACCTGCCCCCTCATCCTCCTCCTCCTCATCGTCCTCCTCCTCTTCTTCGCAGTCCTCATCGTCCCCTTCACACTTTGCGTTTCTTTTCCCTCCACTCCTCCTCCGCGCCGGCGTCTTGCCCTTTCCTTTTCCTGCCTTCCCTCGGCGCGCCCCGCCCTCTGAATCCTCGCTCTCCCCCTCACTGGTCAACTGAAACTCCTCCCCCTCGCTCGGCCCCTCCCCCTCGCTGCTCTGCCCCTCCCCCTCGCTGCTCTGCTCCTTGTAGCTCACCTTCGAGGCTACGCTGCGACGCGTGGAGTTCTTGGGCTTTTGCCCTCCTCCTACCGTGGTCCTCTCCTTCTTCCCCTCCTGCTCCTCTTTAACCCCTGTTGACTCCTTCTTTGGCTTCTTGCCCCCTCTTCCCCCGCTCCCCCCAGTGGCGGATCTCTTGGTCCCGGGGGAGGGCTTGGTGTCAGAGGGGGGGCTGTTCTTGGGAAGTTTCTCAGGGGGGCTCTTTCCAGGGGGGCTGCTTTTTGCCTTTCCCTGCAAAGAGAGAGAGGGAGAGAGAGAGAGAGAGAGAGAGAGAGAGAGAGAGAGAGAGAGAGAGAGAGATGAGAGAGAGTGAGAGAGAGAGTGAGATAGAGTGTGTGAGAGAGAGAGTGAGAGATAGAGTGAGAGAGAGTGCGAGAGATCGAGTAGAGCGCGAGAGTGCGAGAGAGACTCGCTAGCGATTGTGCGATGCTGATCGCTTAGAGCGTCTCGGCGCTCTATCTCGCGCTGCGCTCGCTCTTTCGCGCTCGCGCTCTGCTGCGTTGCTCTTCGCGTGCTCGCGTCGCTCTCTCGTCGTGCGCGTGCTCGTCGTGCGCTCTCGTCGCTTTTACTTTGTTTTGCGTGTGCGTTTTTGTCGTGGGTTTTTGTAGGGTTTTTTGTTTGTTTGTCGTTTGGGTGTCAGTGTCACAGGTACAATGAGTGTAGTTTTACCAAACATGGCCTGAACTGACTCAGAATCTGCTAGGGTGAGGAGAGGCGTGACTACCTTGGTCGCTGGGGGCTTCATGGACAGTGGCTGAAGAGAGATGACCAATCGGCAGAAGAATTGCAGCGACCTCAAAACCAATAGGAACAGCTATAGGAATACAGGAAGAGGAAAACAAAAAATCAAATTGACATTTTAGAGCTTAATTCTTTTTAATGTTGGCTATAATGCTATTTTGCACCTGCTAATTGAGTCGTCTACTCTACAAGCCAAATAAAGTAAAATCTGGACATCAGTGACCGCATGGCCTGCTACTAACGTGGGTCATCTCCTGGTGGTCCCTGACCGTCAGGCTGCCTAGCCTGCGCTCCAGCACGGCCCGGGGATCCGGACGCTCCTCGCAGGGCAGCTCTGGGGTCAGAGTGAAGGTCGCCCCAAACCTGGAGGGAGTAGGAGAGAGAGGACAGGAGGAGGACAGGAGGACAGGAGGAGGACAGGAGGACAGGAGGAGAGGAGGAGAGGAGGAGGAGAGGAGGAGAGGAGAAGGATAGGAGGACAGGAGGACAGGAGGAGGACAGGAGGACAGGAGGAGAGAGAGGAGGAGAGAGAGGAGGACAGGAGGAGGAGACGATAGGAGAGAGATGAGGACAGGAGGAGGACAGGAGGACAGGAGGCGGAGAGGAGGAGAGGAGGAGAGGAGCAGGACAGGAGGAGGACAGGAGGAGAGAGAGGAGGACAGGAGGAGGACAGGAGGAGGACCGGAGGAGGAGGTCAGGAGGAGGACAGGAGTACAGGAGGAGAGAGAGGAGGACAGAAGGAGGACAGGAGGAGGACAGGAGTACAGGAGGACAGGAGGAGGACAGGAGGAGGACAGGAGGAGAGGAGATACGGCACGATGAGGAAACAGACGACCACAAAGGATTTCTACGCAGCAAGCCGTTTACTGCCAAGGCTAGAGGAGATGGATGGATAGATGGATGGCTCTCTTTCTCTCCCTGAGCATGTCTTTTTGCTTGAGCAGCACTGGTTGAAGCCTGAAAATATTCTAAACAGTTTCTGCATATATGCAGGTAGCAACACTACTATATAACTATTTAGCTGGTCAGCTCCATGACGCCAGGTAAGTAGGGCTCGTGAGATTACTCACCAAAAGAACGAAGGGGAACCCACTTGTCTAGCAGATTAAGACATGTTCGTAGGTAGGCTACCTAGCGAAAAGTAGCCTCAACTTTCCTAGACTTTTAGCTACGGGACTAATGCTGAAGGCTCGCTGTTATCGCTGTCTGTCTTACGAGAACGGCGGATCAATGTTGCTAACGTGTGCTGACGTTGTGACTGTGTGTGTGTATGTGAGAGAGACGCGTGAGTGACAGAGAGAGAGAGCAGGCAAAGGAAATGCAGCTGAACGAATAAGCTGCGTGTTTTAAATGGCTTAGAATAATATATATATAATGAAACATAATATTCGGCGGCCAATGTTGATTCTGTGGCGCACCGCCACAAACAGTCAGACTCTCTCACCACTTGAGCAGACCAGAGAGGTAGTTCTGATCCCGGCGTTCCGTGGTCACCATGGTGAAGTGGGAGGGCAGCAGGGACAGAGTAATAGCCAATAGGTCAGGCTCCTTGCACAGCCTGTTCCGGAACATCCCATTGGCTAGGAGGCACATGAGGTGGACCTATGGGGAAGAGAGTACTACCCTCAGTATACCCAAGTAGGATTGGAAGTACAAGTGTATAATGAGTACCATGGACAGGAAGGGTGTCTGTGAACTGGTTCCTGGGCTCTAGCTCGGCAGGCTAACACAGTCTGGGGCTGGCTGAGGAGCGCTCACCTTGTGCGTGTCCTCCACCACGTCCTTGTTGAAGCGGTTCACCATCCGTCGCAGGTACGTCTCAAACTCCGCCTTCTTCTTCTCCCTGCGACAAATCAGGTTAGCTTATGGGGTTGCCGAGACGACCGGCACGTGAAACATTTGTTTCCCACAACCCACTCAGAGCACAGCAGCAGGTGAGACTAGCAGCCTCCTCCCCTCACCTCTTGAGCCTCTTGTGTATGAGGTCGGGGGTCTCGATCTCGATCTCCACAGGCTGGGAGGGCAGGGCTGGCTCTGCTGGAGCAGTAGGACCCAGAGGCTCACTCAGCTCTGGGGGACGGAGCACAACAACAACAACTACTGCAGTGCAACAGAGGCAGGGACGACAGCGATGACCACCAGAGACCTGGTGAGCCACGCCTCATTTGGTGAGGCAGACTCATTTTTGGGTGATTCAGTTGCAACAAATTTCATAGTTCAGTCGTCCTCAGGCTGGGAAATGAACCTGAGTTGTTGCTTTTCCAAAGTTCCTGTAACACTGACCCAACGGGAAAGTGATAAGGATATCACTGACTTTCTAATAAGATAAAGAATAAATGTAAGACAATATACAATGATAAATTATAAGATGTGGACCTACATGTGTTTAATGATATGGCATGTAATATCAAATGTTTAGGCTTAGGCAATGCTACATCAAATATGTTTCAAGCTAAATTACCCCAACAGATTACATAGCTACATAAACAGGTAACAGTACAATAGCAAAAATGTATATTGACCAGAAATGTTGCATCTAAATCCATATTCCTCTACCTTCTACTTTCCTTAGAGGAATGTACTAATAGCCTATAAAACAATTCTAAAAACTTCACTTAGATATAATTAGTGGGAATATGGCTCGAAAGAATACAGTGCACACGCAATTATCGTGACTACTTGAACCTGTATTTAGGTTAGCTAAACCTTAGCAGAACTGCTTTAGCCCTGACTGATTTGATACGTTTGGTCAAATCATGTTTTGGATTTTAATCCCCAATTTTTTTCAGGTCAAAAGGCTATCTGTAGCGCAGTGCTTCTCCAACTTTGAAGTCACATACTTCTTTCCTTATCTCCCATGCACACACACACATCCTTTCACATACGACAGCAAAACACAAGAATGACATTATATGATGTGTTTTATTGTGCAACCTTTCTGAACAAGGAAGGTATTTGTCAAACATGCAGCTGACAGGAAGTGTGCTTATACATGCATACACATGCCTGCCCTTACCTTCCACTTCCTCCCAGTCTTCCTCCTCCTCACTATCCTCCTCTTCATCCTCCTTCTCCTTCTTCACAGGTTGGAGCACTACAGCCGTGCCCTTGGCGAGACCAGGAATGTCATCATCATCATCATCCTCCTCCGACTCCTTCTTTGCTTTCGTAGGGGACTTATCTAGGAAGTATTTGCTGGTCTTTTTGGTCACATGTTTGGCAGCAGGTCTCGGGGTGCGGGGATTGGATTTAGCCTTCCTCTTCACCTCAACTTCCTCCTCCTCTTCATTCTCTTCAGGGAGAGAGAGAGAGAGGCAGAGAGGATCATAAGTTGTTTTTTAGATCAGTTTCGGTCAATCTTCTTGAGAAGTCATTGACATTCCTCAATAATACAGCTTCACAGAGGTTGTTATTGTCACCTTACTATCCAGCTCATAGGCAAAAACATAACATAACTACAAACGAAACCCTCACAAATCTGCCGACTAGAACTACAGTCAGATTTCTAGCTAGAAGCTCAACCTAAATCACAGATGTTTTGGTAGTGCTTCAAGTTAAGAGTCTACTACGCTGTGGTAGCCAAGCAAGACTGGATGCATGCACCTGTCATGTACCGTCAATCAAAAAGTCGTAAAGGCGAAAAATGCTGTAGCCTACACTAAATACATTATGAACGATATGATGCACACCCTATGCATGCAACATACTCTTCAATTGGCTACTAGGGTAGTATTATCTTTGGGCTATTTCTCATTTTGGTCTATTCATGTAATTTACTTCACATAAAACTGACGACTTGGGTAGGCACACCTCCAACGTTGTCGTGCAGCGAAATGATTAGCAAGCTAACTTACCTGGATCTTTCTTTACTTTTCCTCTTGTTCCACCAGCTTTGCTCCTGGGGACCTGTTTCAGCTTCTTTGTATCAGTCTTGTCACGCGTTTCGGCAGCCACTTTGCGTTTTGCCATGCTTTCTCACAAGCAAATATCCCGAATGCAAATATTATTTTATGTTGTTAATGTGATGAACCGTGCTCATGTGGAATGGAATTCCCCCCTTCCCGTGCGTGGTTGTGTAAGGAGAGACTGTAGTCGTGGTTATTCAACAACTCCTCAGACCCTTTCGTAAGTGATTGTTGCAAGGAGCTTGATTATTGTTGTGGGGAGGTTCCGTACGTCACATCCACTTCCGCCACATTAAGGCTCGAAAATATCCGCCAATTGCGGGTCTGGGGTCGGTTTGTTCCTCGTCCGATCTCCGTTCTCCAGTTAGTACGGAAATGAAGGACTGGTCGGAGACAAGCGTGGGGCATCTGCACCAGGTCCTGTAACTTTAATTGAATTTACACTGAATTCAGTCACAGTTTAGTGTGATATGTTGTTTGAGTAGAGATAAAAAAGAAAGTGAAATCACAACAGCACACAGGCACACGCAGAACCATGGGCGTGTCTAGCCCTATTTTGGCTGGATCCCCCCCAAAAGTTTCATTAGCCCCCCAAATAATTCTTTTTTAATTTAATTTTCAATCTACATTTGTTAATTTCTCTTCCTAAAACCCACTAGAAGACACTATTTAAAAGGATATTTTCCAAAATGTCTCAGGTTTTATCTAGGGGCTTAGCGCCCCCAAAAGTGGGAACCTAGATTCGCCCCTGCTCAGAACCACAGAGGAGCACATCTATATTTGTGTTGCCTAAATGAATTGGTGTGGAGTTGTGAAGTGTACTTCAGTAGGCTACATGATGGTTACCTCAAGAGGCAGTACTGTCTCGGCAAACTGTCCAGAGTCCACAAAACACATGGATTAAAACATTGTAGCCTACATGGGACATAGATACTAGCCTATAGCCTATATAAATAAATAAAAAACGACATTTCAGTTTATTTATATGCTACTGTAACTTTATTTCTCACTTGTGTCTTTCATAGACTGTATTGTGGGTTATCATTTTAGCCCCATATATTTATATCGGTTTATCATGTGGATTATTTGCATTCAAGTTCAGAGGCTGAATAGGAATGGATACACGGAGACAGACTTGAAGAATTGTCTGTCTGCTGTGTCGATGTGGGTGGTCATATCCTAACGATATAATATGTTAGATAAAAGATAGACCATACGAATGAGTAGGCCTAATATAATATTGTAGCATTTGCATTTGAGAGCATCCGTTGATTCTGAAAATGAACAATGAGCTTTTGGAGGTACTTCCAGGTGGAGGTGAGTTCTTTTCTGGTGGAAATGTTCTGCTTCAGGGAGCTGTCTGGATACTGGTTAGTTAGAGCCACAGCTTCAGACATACTCCCTGCAGTTGGAAGCGTGAGGCGAAGGAATGTGTGTGTGAGTGTGTGTGTGTGTGTGTGAGAGAGAGTAGCCTATATGTGTGGGTGTGAGAGAGAGAGAGAGAGAGAGAGAGAGAGAGAGAGAGAGAGAGAGAGTCCACATGGGAGTGTGTATGAGTCTTTCATATCCATGGTATTTATCCTGGTCCAGTGATATGAGCACAGCGCTCTGCATGGCTTCCATCCCTATATGAACCCTCGACACAGTCAGATAGGAATAAAAAGCCATACAGAGCAGTGGCCAGTAACAGTATAACTTACACACACACTATGCAGAAACACCTTTAGGCGTGGAGTACAGCCGACGTGTTTGTGAGTGGTGAAGCTGCGCCGACTAGTGGTAACAGAAATAACAGACCTATAGACCGGCCCCAGCAGAGAACTCCGTTTTATCCTTACCACGCCACGAATCACAACCTGTAAATCAACTGAAATGAAAGTGAGATAAGGGTTCGTTAACATGGACTACTCAGTCAGTCCACCTGAGTAACTCCGAAGTCTGCATTCCGTGTGGCGGAGGGTTTTCCGTACAGCCACTGTGCCCTACGGTGCAGGCACCTGTTGTGGTCTAGCCGCCTGTTATCGGAGCGGCCGCTAGGGTGATATCTGTCCAACAGTGAGGAATAATCAGAAGATTTATATTTGCAGCTAAATGCACCATTCACATCTCTGTGTGCCCTTTGATCCCTTAACAATATGAAATTCACAAAGGCAAGGATGAACGTTGGAATTGATCAAAATTGCAATTGTGACCAAATTTACATTTGCCAACAAGTGGCATTCATTTCCCTTAAACATTTGGGAATTGAGAGGACAACCTTGATAAGAAGCCAGACCATAATGTCAAAAAAGAATTGACAGCTATGTAGCCTTAAGCTTTGCCTTAAACCAAAAAGGACTCATTAACCTTCCGACGAGATCTGTTTATGTAATTCCACAATACACAACAAATTCTCGACTAGACTACGTTAGACTACATGACTGCGTTAACGGAGAACAAATTAACCGTATTTTCATTACCAATAACAAATATTTATATCCAAGAGGAAAGGCTCCAGAAATAACCTACAGACGTCATGACATTTCATCTATAACATCTCCAGACGCTGGCTCGTAGTGGCTGCTATTTGTGGAAAGGAGAGACGTGCAGAGATAACGGCAGATAGAAGAATGTAGGCTCGCTGAATGCCACCGTTGACAGAACAATACTCTTTGACTTCCTCCTTTGCCGTCTGCTCTCACCGGGTTGGGTCTGCTACCGCCAGCGAGCCCAAAGGTGTACCTACCACTGGACCAGGAACGGCGAAATCAAGGAGAAAGGCTGGTTAGACCGGAATAGCTGAAACCGCTGACTTAACAGCCTACGAGCATGTGTATCGTTTTCTTCCACTGTCCCAGTTGTAGCGGACTTCCCGGTTTATCCAGGCCGTTTAGCAAGGGCAGAGGATAACTTTGAACAGCGCAACACATCTGTGCGTATTTCCATTCACGCCGTCAGACACAGAGAGACAGAGGGATAGAGGGGGGAGTGGTGATGGAGGTAGGGGAGAAGGAGGCGGGGGTGGGGGGAACAAAAGCCCCCTGGCGCCTGTTAGCCAATGGGTATCCAGCACGGGAATATGAAAGGGACATCATACCTGAGTACGAGAGCTCGTCTATTGGTGGGGTCTTTGTGCAGCCCCAGAGACGCGTGTTAATAAAGGCCCATAGCAGCTGAATAGGGTCTTTTCACTCTCATTCAAATATCGCCGAAAAGCACTTTCATTCTGCACCGTGATAAAGTAGGGTGACAGTGAGAGACTGACCAACAGAGACAGCAGGAGAACCATTGTGTGCCTGTTTGTGTTTCCTCTCTGCCTAACACTCCAAATTTGGACAGACAGACACACAAACACACACAAACACACACACACATGCATACACACATGCATACAAATTGACAGACAGACAGACAGACAGACACACAAAATATCAGCCAGCCAGCCCGACAGACATACACAAACAGACAGACAGATGCATACGTACATCACAGACAGGCAGACAGACAAACCGAGTGTGTGTGTTACACTCCCAGTCCCCCCCCACCCCCCCACAGTTCCTCCCGGTTGTCGTAACGACAGCACAGTGCCTCGAGACCGGGAGACAAAAGCCGAGCAGAGTGTCTACAGGGGAGAGAACACACTCCCAGGGATGTTGTAGAATTAATTGCTGTCCCCCCCCCACCCCTCCTCCCCCCACCCCTCTCCCCCAAGTGGCTCCAGTGGAGCTGCATTCCTGCGTGCCTCCCCGCTTCCCGATCTCTCTGAGCAACACGGCTCCGCTCTGCTCCTTGATCTGGGCTCACGTCATGCAGGGATGAGGAGAAAGAGGGGGGAAGAGAGGGATGGGGGGCTGGGGGAGTAGAGAGAGGGAGGGAGGAGGGAGGGGGAATGGAGAACGCTAGCCTGAAGACGAGCTCTCCGTTTCTTCGTTGCTGTGGCCATTTTGGGCAAATGTCAAATGATGCCACCCACTGTGGAGGGTTTGCACAGTGTCCATACAAACACACATACACACACACGCACACACACATACACACACACACACACACTGTAGTCAGAGACTGATATGACTCTGGATGACTGCTGCTAGCTGACTGGTGTTGACTGACTGGTGTTGGCAGTTTATCTGTGCAGACAGGCAGGTGAGGGAAGATTCTGGAACACTTAGAGAGGTGGACTCCCTCTGGACCAGTGTGTCCAGAGGTACACAGATGTTAAGACAGATGGTGCTGGCTGACTGACTAGTGTTGGCTGCCTGCCTGACTGGTGCTGGCCTCCTGGATGACGAGAAAAAGTGTCCCTGAATTTCAGGTTTGCTGGCTGACTGACTGGTTTCTGACTGGCCAGCTTGATGTGTAGCTAGACGCCTGTTGTCTGTCTGTCTGTGTCTGTCTGACAATGAATGACTAGCTGACTGACTGGCTGATTGACTGATTGACTGATTGACTGTCTGACTGACTGACTGTCTGGCTATCTGGCTGTGCCGCGGTGACTGCGGCGAGCGAGGGAGAACAATAAAGGGAAACAGAGAGAGACAGAGAAAGGGAGAGAGGCAGCGAGCCACCGTGAGCAGAAACCTCCCTCTCAGCTCTCTCTCTCTCACTGCCACACGAGCAGGGAGCCACAAAGCCCCGTGGATTCCCCCGGATTTAGAGCACAAAGACGGGCCGCCAACCACCCGCTCGCTCCACCTCCACCCCTCCCGCCCCTCCCGCCCCTCCCGCCCCTCCCGCCCCTCCCGCCCCTCCCGCCCCTCCCGCCCCTCCCGCCCCTCAACTGGGCCCCCGACCCAACCAACGGACGCTTCTGGAACTCCTGAATCAGCAGCCGCGGAACGGGGAAAGAATAGAATGAGTGGACTAAGTAGAAAGTGCGTGCAGGATGCAATCAAACATGGTCACACGCTCCGAGACACTAACGCCTGGTACACACACGCACGTGTACCAATACATGCACACTGCACGGACACACACACACACACCGGCTGTATGTACATATCATGATTTACACGCACGTACACACACAGTCCCGATACACATGTAAGTCATTCAACAAAGCCAGTCTTCTGGTGTATTCACTGAGCAGAACTTCAATCCCATCTCAGAAGGAAAGAAGGATAGAGGGAAGGGGAGGGAAAGAGGAGGGGGAGATAAGTGTGTGTTAGTCTGTGCGTGTGTGTGTGTGCGAAGCTGCATGGATGAGCAATTGCTCTGCAGATGACTGAGTGAGAGTGTGTGCACTAGGGGGTCCAGGAGAGCACTTTGATCATTACAAAGTGTGACAGAAGAGTTCTGACATAACTCTCGCACACACACACACACACACACACACGGGTATGCACATACACACACACACACGTTTAAATACATGCACAGGCACACACACCTATCTATAGGTCTCGTTCTTTCTCACACACGCACACAGCGTACCCACTACAATCCAAGGTAATTCCACCCACCAATTCCATCATATCAATCCTGGTAATGTTTTATTGATGTGGCCTCTCCCCAGGGCTTTGAAGACTCTTCTCTTTTAGCTGTACCCAGTCAGGAGGGACTGTGTAGTGCGGCTCTATCAGACAGTAGAGCCCTGCAATCATCGCCTCACCTGTTAAACACCAGGCTGTGAGAGGCAGGCTGTGAGAGGCAGGCTGTGAGAGGCAGGCTGTGAGAGGCAGGCTATGAGAGGCAGGCGGTGAGAGGCAGGCTATGAGAGGCAGGCTATGAGAGGCAGGCTGTGAGAGGCAGGCTATGAGAGGCAGGCTGTGAGAGGCAGGCCGTGAGAGGCAGGCTGTGAGAGGCAGGTTGTGAGAGGCAGGTTGTGAGAGGCAGGTTGTGAGAGGCAGGCGGTCAGAGGCAGCCGGTGAGAGGTAGGCGGTGAGAGGCAGCCGGTGAAAGGTAGGCGGTAAGAGGCAGCCGGTGAGAGGCAGGCCGTGAGAGGCAGGCGGTGAGAGGCAGCCGGTGAGAGGCAGGCCGTGAGAGGCAGGGGGTGAGAGGCAGCCGGTGAGAGGCAGGCCGTGAGAGGCAGGGACCGTAGCCCTTGCTCTTCAGCTGTCCTCCGAGGAGAACCGTCTGAAAAGCCCTTCATTCTCCTCGTGTTTGACGAAAGAGAGTTCTAGCTGAAAACAAACATGGTTCTCCGAGGTGGTTTGGAGTGCACAGCGGCAGCTGTTAGCGACCTTTCATTTGTCCCTCCGGAAATATTTGAGGGGTTCTAGTTGGGTTTCTTTTTTAATTCTGTGGAAGGCGGGAAGGAGGAAAGGGCAGGACGAGAGTCCTCTTTTCCTTCCTCGCTGCCTCTCTCTTGGCCTCCTTCCCTCTCTATCCTGCTATTGGAGGATGTGGCCTCTCCGTTCTTCCATTGTGCTCTGGGCAGGCGGAGAGGACTGGAGGAGGAGGGATTAAAGGATGTGGAGAAGTAATGAAGGAGCTTTGAGCCTCAGTCAAGGTGAGTGTTCACCTCAATCACATCCTGGATGCACAACAACAACATTTCACATATTCCAATAGTGTCTCCGAAAAGCTTGTGTTGCAACAGAGGAAGGTATAGTAGGTGTATTTGACTGTGTGACTCAGGACACACAGTCTAACAGGTGTTGGGGTGTGTGACTATCAAACAAGATGGTGCGTATAGTGTGTGTGTACAGACTAAATGTGGAAGCAGGTTTATTTTGAGAGGGTCCCAAAGCCCACTTCAGTTTGTACAGGCTTTTACTGCCAAGACCGGAAAAAGCTCTGTTCTCAAGGGGGGGTTAGGAGTGTGTGTGTGTTTATGGGTGTGTGTATTAGAAAGGTGGGGGGGGTTAAACGTTGCTCTCATTCATTTATGCCGGCACAGTAAAACAGACACAGTCATTCCCACTGTGCGGTTGTCATGACGACAGCGGCAAGATGGAATTCGGTAAACATCTCTGTTTACCGTCGACCCCGCTGTCGAAAAATCATCAGACGTCGTCGCTCACGTGCACCCGCACACAAACCCTGTACCCTGGTGCCCCCCAACACACACGACACAATCATATTTCACCATCTGAGTGAATGATAATCCATCAATTTACATAATATACATTCTTCCTCTCCTTCTTTCTTCCCCCGGGTCGCTCTTTCACTAGAAAGGTCAGCACACGCCAGGAGACCGACAGCCGGCGGGGGGAGGGGGGCAGAATTCATTTTTTTCGGTTGTAAAAGCTACAATCAGTACTCGCCCACGAACAAACCGCCCAGCTCTGAGCTGACCTCGGACAGTGAATGAAGGGAGGGCTGAAAATATGAGTTTCACTGCCTGGCTCCTCTGTCAACGCCAAGACCCCCTGCCGGGTCGGTGGGTTGTGTAGGGGTGGGGTACAGTATTATCAGAGTTAATGTATGTAGATGACAGGGGAGGGGTGGGGGCTGTGTTAGAAGTCAGAAGAAGAGTTTTGAGAGGGTGGATTACCGCCACCCGTAGTCTTGTAGCTTCTCCTCCTCCACAGAGAGAGAGAGAGAGATAAGAGAGAGAGAGAGAGAGAGAGAGAGAGAGAGAGAGAGAGAGAGAGAGAGAGAGATAGAGAGAGAGAGAGAGAGAGAGAGAGAGAGATATGGAGAGAGATAAGAGAGAGAGAGAGATGGAGAGAATGGAGGGACAGAAAGAGAGAGAGATAGACTGATGTATCACCTGGGAGGGCAGAGCCCAGTGGGTTTGAGCTGCTGCTGTTGTGGGGGAGGGAGGGAGGGTGGGGGGAGGGAGGGAGGTAAAGGCCCGGTCGCCATGGAGAGGCAGTGGTCACCATGGTAACCTGGGGAGCGCGGGTCAGCGGCTCCAGGAATGTGTTTGCACACAGAGGTGCATGATGGGATGGGAGTCCTGCTGGTGAGGCGAGGGGGCAGGGGGAGGGAGGGCGGGGTGGGTGGGGGGTAACTGCCACGCTACTGGAGCCACTTCACACAGGGCGTTAGGGTAATAGTTTGATGGCTGCTACACTGCTGGTGCCATTGCACAGTTGGTGTTAGTTAAGAATAAGGAGCAGGAGGGGTGTTGGGCAGGGGGGGGTAATACTATGGTTCAATGGGTTGATGTGGAGTACTCAGAACAGGATATTTAACCCAATCGCACACACACACATTCAAACAAGATCCAACTGGACAGGATGTTAGCCTCACCTCTTACTTCTGGGTGAGCTCAATTTCTATCCGAAAAACACAAATGCACACACACCTACACACACACACACACACACGCATACTGTACATATTCGCATACACACGCACACATACCCCCCTGCTTCCCACCTCTCCGAACAAACGTGTTCACTCAAGCGCAAAATCAGAAGTTCAAGCAAGAAATTCGCTCACTTTTTCCCAGTGAATTTCCACTAGGTTTACAGCCTAGGCATGATTCTGAAACTTACCAGGCTTGTGACACGAAAACATGATCCACTGTGTGGTGGGGTGTGTGATTTGTCTGCATGAGAGTGTGTGTGTGTGACAGTCACCCTGTTTCTATCACGGATCACTTCATCCGGGCACCCTCCTCACTCACTGACCCTGACAACACGGAAATGTAGGTTGTGTTGATGTTTAAACCTCCAAGGCTTCCTAATCTTAGCTCTGAGTGAACCAAACAACAAACAAAGCGCACGTACACCATCAGTAGGAGAGCTGCAATGGCGAGTACTAAAAAAACGGAAGAAAAAGGAAGGCAGAGAATCCCAAACAGAGCCGAAGACAGTAGCGACAGCCTCATTGTGTCTTTGATGTCACCCACTGAATGACCTGTAGCCCCCCATCTTGACCTTGACACACAGCCCCCAGCTCCTCCCCCTGACCTCTGACCTCTGCCACGTGTCGCCCCCCCCCTGCCCCCCCCGTGGTTGCCCTGGCAGCTGCTGTGACCGGGGAGACCCCTCCTCCTGTAGTGTTCAGTAGTGTTTGGGGAGGCAGGAGGAGATGGATGGAGAGGGCTGGAGGACAACGGGGTGAAGGACCAGTTGCGCAGTTGTCCAGTCTCAAGTTCAAGGTTGTTTGTTGTTTGTACAGGTACATGTTTGTACAGGAATTGCTGAGTCCTGCTCGCCTTGACAGCCCCGAGCGATCTGACCAACTGGACAATAAATAATGTAAAGCTATAGAATAAATATTGCAAGACCTAAACTTTATGAGCGACCATACCTAACACCTTCCATGGCACATGTCACAGCCTCAGCCTCAGTCTCAACCTCAGCCTCAGCTTCAGCCCCCAGTGTCTCTCCCCAGAGATCGGCTTCAGAGCCAGCCCAAGGCCCCAGTCCAAGCAGGGAGCAGGTCCAGGAACTTGAGCCAGAAAGCCTCTTCACAGCCAGGCTGGAGGTTGTTCAGAGAAGAGTTCTGACACACTGCTTCAAAAGCACACAACACGTTTGGAGCCGGTCCCATCCACCCCAGCAGCGAATAGATAATGTGATAAAAAAGAAGTGGACTATCTGGTTGTCGAGATAGAGCAATGAAAAAGAACATCTTGTCAAATCCTCTGTTCTGAACAGGAAGTATTATGTGGATAACGTTTCAATGAACAGCTTCTGTTCTATCGAGTGGTGCTGCTGTGGCCTGGTTTGGCTCAAGGTACTGGAGGGATTCCTATGCATCCGGAGGGTATTGAGTTCTCTGTCAGTGGAGTTGAGTGGGAGGACTGCGCACGGCCGTCGAATGGCCAGAGACATTTACTGTCTTCGAGCTCAACTTTTGGTTAAGCCTGTTCCCCATATCTACTCGGATCAGTCGATGTGTCCGAAATCCTTCTCCTCCCTCTTCCCGCCCTCTCCCCCTTCTCTCCTCTCCTCTCCTCTTCCTTCTCTCTCGCCCAGCGCCTCCTGCTCAGGGCTACGTTCCGCTACTCCTGCTCCTAAAGACCTGAACTGTCTGCTGCAGGAGCACTGAGATGGAAACATTTAATCGCATTAAAAGAAAAACCTTCTCCTTTCATTTGTAAATTCCTGGGACACGCTCCCCCCCTTTTCTCTTCTTTTTGCTTCTGACACGGCTGCTGCTCTTCTGGAAACATCCGTCCCAACCCCCCCCACCCAACCCCTCCCCATTCCTCCCGCTCCTCTCTCCTTCAGTCCCTCCTTCCTTTCTACTCCCCCTCCCTTCCGTCTCTACTCCTACCCTCACCCCTCCCCGTTCTTCAAACACACACACATTGGCACGCACACATATCCAAACAGGCAAAGACAAAACATGAGCACGCACACACGTACACCTACCCACACAGACACACACACCTACACACACACACACACACACACACCTACCCTCTGCTCCGTTCAGCTCCTCTAACTCCATTTTACCTTTTTTTCTAAACGACACAGAGATCAAAACAGATGGGAGCAGCCCCTCCCTGCTCTACTCCCTCTCTTCCTCCTTCTCCCGCCCTCCGTCCCTCCGTCCAGGCGTCATTGTGCTGTCTCTTTGTGGCACAGTTTTCCGGTTTGGTGCCACCTCCAACTGCTTCTGTTGTCATGTGGTTCTCCACCAGAAGCTCTACTCTCTCTGACAGTCTGTCTCCCCCCACTCCCTCGCCACCCCTACTGCCCTACCTCTCTCCTAGCCTCCCCGCCTATCCCGCATGTCCCCCCCCCCACACACACACACACACACACACTGCTGCTGGACGAGCTGCCCGAAGAGCTCTTCAGATTGGCGGCTTACTTGAAAGACTTTACAGACTCTGTGTGTGTGTGTGTGTGGGTGGGTGGGTGGGTGGTGGGGGTGTTGGGGGTAATAGGGTAGGATATTCTGGAGAGGGATGAGGGACATTATTAGTCGAGATTAATGCCTGCCTGCCTGGTTGTCTCTCTGTGTGTCTGTCTGCCTTGTTTCCTACCTGTCTGTCTTCTTGCCTACCTACCTACCTACCTACCTACCTACCTACCTACCTACCTACCTACCTACCTACCTACCTGCCTACCTACCTACCTGCCTACCTGTCTGGCTACCTACCTACCTACCTACCTACCTACCTACCTACCTACCTACCTACCTACCTACCTACCTACCTACCTACTACATGCCTACCTGCCTACCTGTCTGCCTACCTGTCTGTCTGTCTGCCTACCTGTCTACCTACCTACCTACCTGTCTGTCTGTCTGCCTGTATGTCTGCCTGTATGTCTGCCTGTATGTCTGCCTGTATGTCTCTGCCTGTATGTCTGCTTGTATGTCTGCCTGTATGTCTGTCTGTCTGCCTGTATGTCTGCCTGTATGTCTGCCTATGTCTGTATGTGTGGTCTGTTGCACTGCCAGTTTGGCCGAGCAGCTCCCGGTGTGTATGAGCCACAATTAGCTCTGTGTTTGTTTGTGCGTGTTGACTTATCAGAAAGCTATTTCTCATCTCCTTTCTCCCTTTCTCTCCCCCCTTCTCTCTCTCTCTCTCTCTCTCCTTTTTTTGGGACCAGGATGGTTTTCACCACCCTGCCGCCTCACCGTTTGGAAGAAGAAGACACCATTTGTCATTCGTTCTCATTAGCCCACATTCCTGCTGGATGAGATCATGTAAAGCACAGCATTTAGTCTGTCGCGTCAGCCAAACCCTAATACCTCCTTCTGTCCGTGGTGTGTGTGTGTGTGTGTGTGTGTGTGTGTGTGTGAGCTGCACTTACTGACCTGCATTGTGTAGAGTGAGGACCCACAGTAGTGCTGACTGGATGATATGAGAAGCTGCTGTATCGCAGTACAGCCACTAGAGGACACTGTCACGGAACACACCGGAATAGCAACTGCCGCTTTCCCATTCATTGGTTCATGTAGAAGGATGAACATACACAATTATTTTCTCCCTAGTTAGTTTTCCGAGAGCAACACGAGGATCCATGCAGCAGGACTTGAAGGTTATTGGGGTGTTTCTATGGCTGGAAAACTGGGTCATGTTTCAAGACAACTCCCAGGTGAGATCCTCCAGAGTGGACGGATCTTACCCGACCAGACCTGACCCTCAAACACTGAGCCACCCAAGGAGGAAGAGAGGGGGGGGAGGGGGTAGACAAAGCCAGAAAGAGACAGAGAGAGTCATCGGGAGAGGTCCATTAGAACGAGAAAGACGGAGAGAGGGAGAGAGAATGAGAGAAAGAAAAAGAGGGAGGGAAGGTTTGGAGAGAGAGGACACCTGGAGAAACATGGAGAGGAGCGTTCTCCTGGGGTCTGTGAGTGGGTCTGCCAGGACCTCCTCCAATCTGTGGCGCTGACAGGATATGGAGAAGGTGACAAGGGAGTGTGTGATGTTTCAACAGATGCTCCCCATCCAATCAGAGGACCTGACCTGCAAGCTCGATTATATACCTGACCTGAGATACACACACACACGCACACAACCCTGATGGACAGGTATGGAGCGACACTGAATGGAAACTGCTGTCTGGGTCAACATCATCATCCACCTGATCCGTTTCCATGGTGACGTGTCCCCGGAGTACAGGCCTAACCTCAGAGTACCGCTCCGACATAATCTCAGGTCCGTCTGCCGGCCTGTCTGTTCGCCCGGAACATCCACCAGCACCAGCACACACACACACACACACACACACACACACACACACACACACACACACACACACACACACACACACACACACAGAGTATATGTGGCGTGAGAAGCTTATTATTAATAGCATGTTGTGCAAGCTGCTTTAGGGGCCCTGATGAAGTGAACGAGGTCCCGGGATTGGACAGGACCTGATTGGTCCTTTTGGTCTGGCAGTAGAATCTGGAACTGGACCCACTGTTAATTAGTAAAAAGTACTTAGAATGGAGGTGAAGAAACAGGAGATGGGAAGAGGGTGGAGACAGACAAAGGGAGAGAGAAAGAGTGAGAGAGACAGAGTGAGAGAGACAGTGAGAGAGACAAAGTGAGAGAGACAAAGTGAGAGAGACAAAGTGAGAGACAGAGAGACAGAGAGAGACAAAGTGAGAGAGACAGAGTGAGAGACAGAGAGAGAGACAGACAGACAAAGTGAGAGACAGAGAGAGACAAAGTGAGAGACAGAGAGAGACAAAGTGAGAGAGACAGAGTGAGAGAGGCAGAGGGAGGGAGACAGAGTGAGAGAGACAGAGAGAGAGAGGCAGAGGGAGAGAGACAGAGGGAGAGAGACAGAGAGAGACAGAGTGAGGGAGACAGAGTCAGAGAGATAGATCGAAAAGACTAAAGTAAGAAGAAAGACAGAGTGAAAGATATGAGAGAGAAAATGGAGATCAAACCTAGAGGCCTATTCACCATCCGTTATGTTTAGAAACACGCCAAACATACAACTGACAAGATATTAAATTAGACATGGGTGTGTGTGTGGGGGGTGTGTGTGGGGGGGGTGTGTGTGTGTGGAGAGATACATGACTAAAGGGAGGGAGGGGGGGGATAGAAGCATGGAAGGAGGGAGGGAAAGCACGGTGAGTGCCCGGAAGGCGTTGTGGCAGTGCAGTGTGATTATCTGGGATTACCGCCAGAGTGGCCCTGTGAGTAGATGTGGTCTACGCTGACCCTGCTTACCGCCAGATTAGCCTGGTGAAGGCTGTCGTCTCTCTCGCTCTCCCTCCCTCCTTCCCTGCGCGTCCCAGGGACACCTTTCCATCCCATTGCTCCCTCAAACAAACACACATCCATGCCAGCCTACTGCCGTCCACCCTGGCTCGCTCCTGCTGGGTCTAACCTGCATTCTCTGGACTTGATACCAAGAACCGCCGGAGACAGAACAGGATACAGAACAGATTACAGAACCGCAGACAAAACAGATTACAGAACAGAGCGCCGAACAGAACGGACTACGGAACGGAATTCGAGCCAATTTGTGGAACGCATCCAGAAGGACGTCTTCCTGGACGACCAACACAACATCGGTGAGAGGAACCTGGGGACCCTGTGAGCAGACTCTCGCCTGGGGAAGCTCCTCGCCCTCGTGAGAGGACGATCCATCCCTCCCGGAGCACAGGCTGTCCAGGCTGGCTGTCTGGGGACACGTTCAGAGACTTAGGTTTGATCCGTGTTGGTGTTGAGAAGGAAGGAAGTGGAGCATCCATTCCCTTCAACTGGGACCTCCAACGTGAACCGTAACACCTGAGGAGCTTTCACCCCCTGGGGGTCCTCCAGGTGACCCCTGGCCTCCTTCCTCGTCTCCAGACCAATCGCATGGTGAGGTGAGTGACCACAGCCCTAGTAAGAGCTTGACAGCATAAACTCTGGGATTTTATTCAGACCCCATGGTGACCCTGCTAAATCTGGGATAACGGATGTATATATATACATTGTGTCTGTGGCCAGGTGGTCTATGTCTGTAGAGATGAAGGTCCTCTGGTTGTTTCCACACTCTGAAAAGAGGATCTTAAAACTTTGTAACCGTGGAGGAACTCTGCTTTAAATAGTCCTAGATAAAAAAAAACACTTTCAGACTTTCATATGTTTTTTGAGGGGGGTTTCAACAAAAGTGTGTCAGAAAAGCCCATTAGATAGATAAAGACAAACTTCATTGATCCCTGAGGGGAAATTGCATCTTTACAGCAGCAGTAAAAATAGACAATAAGTTCCGGCTAGAAACTAGTTTTAATAACTCATGCTGCCTCACTGTTCAATCCCCAGGATCTGATGGGAGGATTCTGTGTTCTATAGCCAGGCTGGGAGTTGGGGAGACGATTAATCCTTCAGTCTAAATATGAGCAGGAAGAGCTTTGAAATGGTGCCTTAGAACATCATAGATTATAGTCCCACAGGGTGTATGACTAAGGTTGTCTAACACACACACACACACACACACACACACACTCACACACACACACACACACACACACACACACACACCACACACACACACACACACACACACACACACACACACACACACACACACACACACACACACACACACACACACACACACACACACACGCACTGCACACTGCACACACACACATAGTATGCATCACTGCTCCAGTATTACTGTAAACTATAATAAATACTGTATATTATCTATACTAAACTAAACATACCATTTCTTAAATTGATAAATTGTGTAACCTGGGTGTCAGAGTAATAATACAGTTGTGTACACCCTGAGAGCGACCACACACACACACACACACACACACACACACACACACACACACACACACACA
>CAEFZP010001880.1:512500-519282 GCA_903064625.1 Mallotus villosus | reverse complement strand
CACACACAGCAGATGTAAGTATCTGTAGTACCTTGAAAGTCCAATCGATAATCGCCAGAAAGACTCTTGTGTGAGTGTGTTATCCTTGACCATGTACAGTGCTTATATGCGTGTTAATTGTGATGGCGTGTGTGTGGTGTGTGCGTGTGTGTGTGTGTGCAGTGTGTGTGTGTGTGTGTGCAGGGACAGTGGTTTATTTATCGTCTCGCCACCCCACGGGGAGATGCACAACAACAAAGTACTTTTCAATCTCCAGCCTTCACCAGACTCCTCTCATGCAGATGAATGGCGGAGGGAGGTGATGTGAGAGATGAGGTGAGCGGTGTAATGTATGTGTCAGATTATTATTTCAACAAAGGCTTAATCGCCGCTGAGTCGTTAATTGCAAACCAGTGCATCCAAACATAGACAGACACACACAGATACAGGCAGCACATATACAAACACAGTCTCTCTCTCTCTCTCTCTCTCTCCTCTCGTCTCTCCTTCAGCATCCTCGCAGGCATGATGCAGGAGGCCGTGGGTGAGACGGCAGGGCTATGTGGTTTTTGTTTACTGTTATGTTCTAATGGCTTCAGCAGCTCAGAGAACCATAGCCTACTTCCTTCACATTAGAGTCCCGCTGTGTGTGTGATGCGTGTGTGCGTGCGTAGGCCCTTAACCTGCGTCGTGGCTGAACTTAATGCCAGTCAAGTAGATCATTCACACTAGGTATAATGTGACAGAAACATCCATATGTCATGTGCAGAGTGGTTGTGTGTCGTTCAACGACCTGCCTCTCCTCGCCTTTTCTCTCTCCTCCTCCTCTGCGATAAGAGTGTGTTGGCGCGTGGTTTGTGTTTATATTTGCGTCTGACAGTGTTTTATTTTATGTACCTGGGATTCAACCTGTATGTGTTATACCGAGATGGACACTGAACACAATTCTCATGACTTTTGTCGCTGTGCGCATACTTACTAGCCAGTGTGTGTGTGTGTGTGTGTCACGTCTCTCCAGTCCGTCATGATTAGCAGTGTATCAGTGTAGGCCAAACGGCATCCTATCAGTCAGACCCGACGAGCAAGCAGAAAAGAGCAGATTGCGATTTGCAGTGTATCAACGTGAAGCCAAGGCCTTCCGATCAGACCAGACGAGTAGAGCAGGAAAAGAACAGAGCTTTGTTAGCCACGCGGCGGGTGGCACAGAGCGAACGCTTGCTCTGTGTTGCATCAGCTAGTCTGGAGCTCCGTGCAGCCAGCCGTGTGTCAACACAGACACACGCATAGGCAAAGTGCACCACCGAGGACGCACAACTGTCCTCACGATGTGTCCTCGCCAAGCAGCGCACACAACCACACATACACACAGACGACACAGCAGGACACTTTTTAAATTATCACAACGCACCGATGCATTTCAAACAGAGGCCCCTCCTCCATCTGTCTTCTCCCCCTTCTCTTTCTCATTCGCTGTTCTTCCCTCGTTTCCGAGGCGCTGAAGCTAAACACTGGAGACACCGGAGAAGCGGCCACGAGGCCTCAGCGGAGCCCAGGCGATGAGAAAAAGTTATTCAACCTGCGGAACGGAACCGAAGTGAGCATATAGTGAATATTTAGAGGCGAATGCATTAGGGGTTTCGGAGGTTCGGAGTTTTGGGAGGCGTGGCGGGCTGGCTATGCACTCGCTGTCCACTCTTGGGGGGGGTGGGGGGTGTGGGGGTGCGTGGTGTATGTGGACACGCATGACCTCGTCTTTTATACAGGCGGAAAGAATACTACTGCCGTGCAAGACGTCTTGGCGCCTGAGAAACAGAAACCACTGCACCCACATGTGGTCGAGCGGAAGCGGAACGTCGCCGAGGATCGTTCCTCTTTGTCTCAACTTCGAGCCTTGCTTCGATATGCTGACGGTTTCAGCTTTTGCAGTGCATGTGTGAGGAGCGGGTGTCAAACACACATTTGCAGACGCAGCATGAAACCCTCCACGAGCTTTAGACTCGACTCGACGTTCGAGAGGTGACAGGCTTCCGCCTCCCGCGTGAGGGAGACGAACGGTCCTCGTCTCCCCTCCTGTGAGTCTGTACGGAACATGTCTTAAAGGACCGCCTTTTACTGGGAAGCTTCAGACAACTCAGAGTCAGACTTTGCTTCCTCGCCGGCGAGAAAACATTCGAACTTTCCTTGAACCCGACGACTCTGTGCGACTTCTCGATAAGAGATTGACCTAACGGAGAAGGGGAGGGATGGAGAAGGAAGGGATGATAGGGAAATAGAGAGAGGGGGGGTGGGGGAGTTACCACTGACGCAGCCCGCTGTGCTCTGCCTCGTCACCTCTCTCTCTCTCCGTCTCAATCCCCCCTCTCCTCCCCCCTCTCCTCCCCCCCTCTCTCCTCCCCCCTCTCCTCCCCCCTATCCTACCCCCTCTCCTCCTGCTTAACCTGGTCGTCATCTCCGTTCTTCAATCCCATTTCTCAATCTAGTCCTATCTAACCCTAATCACCTTTACGCTCGCGATGCAGTATAAACCCTCGTTGAGCTCTGATCGCCCGCTGTTGGAACCCGTGCTCCGTGTAATGACTCGCTCGTCTCATTTGCGTTCGAGTGACTCATAACTTTATTTTCAGGGCAAAGTGACTCACGTCAAACGATGTGAAACTCCTATTCCCTAAAGACCTCTGTGTTCCAGTATGTTTCTATTATTCATAACCTCTCAGTTAATAACTCTGCCATGCTCTCTCTCTCTCTCTCTCTCTCTCACACACCCTCTCTCTCTCTCTCACACAACTCTCTCTCTCACACCCTCTCTCTCTCTCTCTCACTCGCAGTTGATTCACTGGGCCTGGGGAGAATACACTAACCTTCAAAATAAGAGTCCCACTTAGGATGAACCTCCTGACCCCATCAAATCACACACCGCCCCACAGTAGCACAGGCCAGCCTCCCATAAAAGTCCCATATTCATCATATAGAAAGGACAGATTTAAGAGCCCCCCCCATGCAGCGCGTGTACATCCAGCACACAGACACTATGGCACCTACAGTATATCTGCTAACAGGCTCAATCTCGAAGGGTTCTGTGGTAGTGCTTGGCGAAGCAGAAAGTGGGGATTCTGAGGAAGGTTAATATAGTATGTAGGACAGGGAAGAGGAAGTGGTGTTCGGCTCGGGGTTCAATCTGAAACGAGCCTGGAGGTAATCCCCCCCAGTCTGATAAAGGATAAGGTGGATCGAGTGAGAGAGGAGGGAGAGCGTAGGTTGTGTGTGTGTGTGTGTGTGTGTGTGTGCGTGTGCACCCTGCAGAATATTGAGTGACAGGATAAATCTTTCTGTCACGGTGACGGTCATGCAGGATGGGCTCTGCAGCTCTCCCACAGCTCAAGGAAGTGTGTGTGTGTGTGTGGTGCACCCAGATACCGGGAGCTCCGTCTGAGCCCCGAGAATAAATCAAACAGCAAAATCACTCTCAGGGTCAAACACACACACACGCACGCACGCACGCAATTTACACACCGACGGCTCCAACGCAAACATGTTTTAGCAGCCATAGACCCTACATCACCAGCCCATCCTTTAGCTCATTCACGGCCAGTGATATACAGCTGACGTTTTCGGACGGTGTTTCCTTGTGATTTAGAGAGTTGGCCTTTCGCTTCTGACCGTACAATCTACAAACCCCCCCAGAGCCGCCCCCCGGAGCTTCCATCCGACTGAAACGTGAGCGTCCAATTGAAATTCATCGTCGGACGGTCGCTTCGACGCCTCTCTCCATCACTGACCTGGCAGTGCGGGAGAGAGAGAGAGAGAGAGAGAGGGAGGGGCGGGGGGCGGAGGAGGGATGTCAAGCGTTGCCATGGCGACACGGCGGCGTCCCACTAACGTGCGCGAGCGGCAAGAGATCGCGTCCCGGGAACGAGCGTGGGAACCCTCTCAGCCGGAGCCCACTCAGCCGCCGTGTGGTTAACGAGAATTTAGACGTCGCAACATCGTCTTTGATTTGAACACTGACTGTTGTGACTTAAGACCTCAACCTGCGTTAGGATTTCCAAAAGTGTGTGTCTCTGTGTGTGTGTGGGTGTGTGTGTTTGCGAGGGAGGAACAGGGTAATCCATCATAATCCAAAATAATCCATCGTCAACTCAAACGGTGTGCTTGTGTATGTGCGTGTGTGTCTGTAGTAGCACAGTGTCACAGTCGTCAGCCGTCTGTCTGAGTGATTCAAGACTCAATGCTGTTACTGTGTGGCGTCCCGCTGACCCAGAGAGAGAGAGAAGAAAACTGAGAAACCACGCCAACTGACCATGTGTGTGTGTGTGTGTGCATCTCTGTTTGTCTGTATGTGTGTGTAGGTGGGTGGTTGTGTCTGTGGGTGGTGGTGGGGCGGATCTTCTGGAGATGTGTGTGTGTGCATGTGTGTATGTGTACAGGGAGTCAGGTGGCTGAGCGGTTAAGGAATCGGGATAGTAATCTGAAGGTTGCCGATTCCCGGCCGTGCCAAATGACATCGTGTCCTTAGGCACTTCACCCTACTTGCCTCGGGGGGAATGTCCCTGTACTTACTGTAAGTCGCTCTGGATAAGAGCGTCTGCTAAATGACTGATATGTAAATGTACTGTACTTTCACATGAGTCAGCATGTGGATGTGTGTGTGTGTATAAATCAAAATGCACACAGTGAGAATCAAGGGGCTTCCCACAGAGGAAATGTCAAGGCCCAGTTCTACTTCAGACGCTGGTCAAGTCCACTCTTTCCCTTTGAAAAAGAAACAGGGACGAAATAGGAGGAGGAGAAAGAGAGAGAGAGAGGAGAGAAGATGGAAGGGAGAGAGAGAGAGGGAGGGAGAGACGGGAGAGCAAGGACAAACTGAAAAAGAGAGCGAGCAAAAGAAGAGGAATTGCTGTGTGCCTGATGGGCCAGATTAGAGGCACAGCCCTGTCACTCTGTGTGTGTGTGTGCGCGCGCGAGTGTGTGTGTTTGTATGTGTATGTGAATGTGTATGTGCATGTGTGTGTGGTGTGTGTGTGTGGTGTGTGTTTGTGTGCCCATCCAATCCCAATCTCTGCTCACAGTCCCCAGGTCAGAGGTTAAATCTGTAGTAATGACTCGTGCAGTGGCTCTGACGAGCAATTATCCTCCCCAGCATGTCTTTTTACTGGCACCGGTCCGTAGGGCTCTCAGCACGCACGCACACACACACACACACACACACACACACACACACACACACACACACACACAAGCAATGAAACAGACTAAACACAAGCTCTGTCTCACACACACACACACAGAGACACTAGTAGTAGTGAGAGAGCGCTCACACGCTCAACGCAAGCTAGCACACACACAAGCACACACACACACACGCACACAAGCCCACACACAGACAACGACACACCCTGCAACACACACTGGAAACAGCCCTTGCCAAAGGTCACGCTCGTCACGTTTCGACGCAGACATTAGGACGACCGAATGAAAACAAGCATCACTTCTGCACACAACCAGCACACAGCGGACACCCAGACTGGGTTTAACTTGATTACAGTTTAACGGCCGTCTTAATTGCTTTCTAAATGACTTCTCACCACGACTGGCTTCTTTGCAAAAGGCTATGTCCACACACACACACACACACGCACAAAACACGCACAAAACACACACACACACACACGCAAAACACACACACACACCCCCCCCAAAGCCGTCTGACAGCTTCTATTATGGGGAAGACGAGCAGGGCCAGTAAATGCAGCCTAGTGGACGTCCTCAGATAAGAGAAGCGTGGGGGATCTGAAGCGCGACAAGCCCGACTATCACAACGTTGCGTAAGATCAATGGTGGAAGAGCCGCGAAGACGCCAGTGACGGGCTGACCACACAGCATCACGACACGGCGCTCTGTCTGGTCAAGGGGCCGGCTGCGCGTTTGATGGGAGGTGTGTGTGTGTGTGTGTGAGAGATGCTATATCTCCTGCATAGGGGTGTATGTGAGTGTGAGTGTGAGAGAGAGAGAGAGAGAGAGAGAGGAGAGAGAGAGAGAGAGAGATGAGACTATTTCTCCTGCATAGGGGTGTATGTGAGTGAGAGAGAGAGAGAGAGAGAGAGAGAGAGAGAGAGAGAGAGAGAGAGAAGAGAGAGAGAGGCTATTTCTCTTGCATATGGGTGTATGTGAGTGAGAGAGAGAGTGAGAGGGAGAGAGAGAGAGGCTATTTCTCCTGCATTGGGGTGTATGTGAGTAAGAGAGAGAGAGAGAGAGAGGCTATTTCTCATATGGGTGTATGTGAGTGAGTGAGTCCGTCTCCTTTGTGATCTCATGCCAGGTGTGCGCGTGCACTTCACCGGGTTGTCATCGTCGGAATGCTGAGTCACAGGGCAGAAAGGACACCAGACCTTTCTAATCGTTACGCCATCGATCGGAGCGGGCTCATTTCCTGTCAGCTGACCTTTCCTTACCCATCCCAGGAGCCCTCTTAAAGGGGACCTGGCCATCTTTACGATTGGCTTAAGTGACGGGGGAAATGGATGTCTGAAATGCCATCTCACTCCAGCGATCACGCGGCCCCCAAGAGAGTGCAGGTAATTACGCACCCCACTAATCGCTCTCTGCCCAACCTTCTACCAGGACTTCAAAAACAGAACGCTACTTGAATAACATCCCCCCCAAAAAATGTCAAGGGGACAGAAATGTGAGAGACGGGTGTTCCCGGGAGGTGAGGACGGGAGGAGGACGACTAGGAAGCGGATAGGGATGGAGAGAGATGGGGAGAAGCGGAGAAGAAAAGAGAGAGAGCAGCGTTCCAGGCTTAG